>JAVTVY010053474.1:0-25526 GCA_036873755.1 Hanleya hanleyi
TGGCATCTTCAAAGGCTTCTCGTACAAAGGCCGTGTTTTTAGGGTACATCTGTTGGGCCAGATGGGTAATTTGCGAGGCGTCTCTGGGGTTTTTGAATAACACCACATAATGAGCATTCAAACTAATGTTCCGGTGCTCTTTGTTCTTACTGAAGAGATTCTGCACGATGTAGATAATGCTCAACCGACGATGATGGCTGCCTTTGGTAAAGAGACGGGTGATTCGACTGTCCGTTTCCGTCATGAGATCGTCCACCACTACCAACGTGTCTTGGGATGTATCCTCAGGGGGTAAGCCTTCCACTAAGGTGAGTCCCGGGACACGGGCCAGTGCCTCGTACGCGGGTTGCCAAGCTCCATAACACCACAGGATACCAGCTACAGGCGGTGAAATCAGGGCTGCCCTGTGTTCGATGAGGCGTTGAACGAAGTGTGTTTTTCCCGAGGCTGTCGGTCCAGCGATGAGACACGTGAAAGGATGCTGCCATCGAGGATCCATCGTTTTTTTTTTTTCTTATTTGGTGATTTGCGCTTGCCGATTAGAAGCCCACCAGCGTTCCCGTGGATCCCACCGGGGATCGTAGTCCAATGGGTACCGTTGTGGGTACCGTTGCCGTGGTAAACGTGATTCACCGGAGCCCAGGTGAATCGTGTTGGTAGGTGAGGGTGTAGTGGAACGTTCGAATCGGCGAGTAGATACGGCACCGGTAGGTTGATGGCGGTGGTGAGGTCGAGTAGTAGTACGCTTAGACGGTGGTATGGTAGGGCTGAGTGTGGTGATGATAGGTTCCGTCGTCTCAGGGGTTGATACGGCAGGCTGACGGTCAGGTGGAGGTGTACGGTCAGGTGGAGGAGGGGCAGGCTGGTGGTGAGGTCGAGGAGTACGCTTAAAAAACGGCGATGTAGGAGGGCGAGTCGTCGTGGTCGTGGTGAGGTTGGTACTCGTACTGTTGGGGTGTTGCACTTGACGTTCAGGCACCGGTGGAGCAGCACTTGGACGACTGAGTGTTGAAAAACAGGATATCAGGTAGGACAAATCGTAGAACACACCTCCAAATAAGGTACCCAGAAGCACTACTGCACACAACAGCGTACCGACTTGGCCTTTTCGAGTCTGTAACAGTAAGGGTAGACGACGTTCACTCTCCATGGTATCCCATCTACACTGATGGAGGCTGGTGATGTGCGGTTAGAATTTATAGACGTTTCATGTCACGGCCGGATACCCAGGAATTAAACGAATTGGGCCACCCTTGCCATTTGACGAGATGATAGGGGATTCCCCGTCGACGTTCCGTTTTCAAAATCTTTTCCACCGTGTAGTAATCTTTCGGTGTTTTCACCACCGGTTGTAATTCGGCTTCATAAAACGTGCCTTGCAGTGTTTCGCCATGTAAATCTTCCAGTTGATAGACGTGTGGCTGTCGAGGTTTATGGCGAACAATGACAAAGTGCTCGTCACTCCAGTTCGGCAAATAACTTTTCTCAAATTGTCCTTTCACTTTACTCACGCGTACCACATCTCCACGTTTGTAACGGGGTGATGATGATGATGATGATGATGATGATGGCTGCTGGTACAGCGTACGGCGCACTTGATGTTCGTTGCCTTTTGTCACATCGAGGGGGGGCTCGCTCGATACTGCGATGATAGGCTCGATTGTACCCTTTCACCAGTTGAGGTAGTACATCGAGGTAGCGTCGAGTGTTTTTGGCGGTAAAATACTTATACATCCGCCCTTTGAAGGTGCGATTGAATCGTTCCACCACAGAGGCTTTGGTCTCGTTATACGTATGGAAGAAAAATACTTTCTGTTTCTTCAGAAAGGCTTGAAAGGGACGGTTGAGAAATTCTGTGCCTTCATCCGTTTGCAAATACAGGGGTTTGCGTCCCGTCTTGAAAATCTGCTGGAATGCCCGTATCAAATTCTCTCCTGTTTTGGTACGAACGGGCAGGACCCAGGCGTACTTGGATAAAATATCGATACAGGTCAACATGTACCGATAGCCATCATTGTGGGAAGCAAATCGACTCATATCCACCAAATCCGCTTGCCATTGTGCGTCTACCCCTCCGACGATCACTCGGTTACGGCGAAAATGTCGTCGAGCTGCTCGATGTAAACTATACGTGTCTTGGGTTTTTAACCAGTCTCGTACTTCAGTTCGATTAATGCCTTGCGACCGGGCAGCTCGAGCCAGTGCGCCCACAGCACTATAGGCGGCTGGGCTGGTAGGATTGTAATATAAATCGGTTAACACCTTGTTCACTGTAGACGCCTTTTTTCTCTGGAGTGGGGGCCGCTTCATAACCGTGTTCTTCTTTTTACCCTTCATCGTCCTGGTAGGTGGCCACGTGCTGTGTGGTCGCTTCATCAGGTGACACTGACACGCTAGCCTCTGTGCGTTCTCTAGATATAGTACTTTCGTTCCGGTCTGTAGTGTAAATTAACCCAGGAAGGGTGGTGGCGCGCGGACGTCGGCGTAAACATTTGGGTACTCTCCACGCAATCATTGAACATGGGAATTGGCTAGTGTGAGAATGGGCTTCTGGCGAAAGTGAGAGGCTGTTCCATCATTATCATGCTCATCATGCTCTTTTTTCACGCGGCCCTTTTCAGGGACAAACCTCCAATGTTATTTCAATACATGCAATGATTTAACATAGGAACAGATACTCGCCTGTATATTCTATAGTATTATTACCAATCTGCAAAATCTCAGGATTGTACATTAACCCAGGAAGGGAGGTCGCGCGGACGTCGGTGTAAACATTTTGGTACACCCACCAATCAGCGATGCGATGTCACTTTGATGCTATTAATAGACACAATCATTTAACATGGGAGTTGGTTAGTGTGAATTTTCGTGTCAAATCAAGGGATTCTGGCGTAAGTTAGAGAGACTGAACCTCAACATGCATGCACGCCACGCGGCCCCTTCTTAGGGACAAACCTCCAATGTTATTTCAATACATGCAATGATTTAACATAGGAACAGATACTCGCCTCTATATTCTATAGTATTATTACCAATCTGCAAAATCTCAGGATTGTAAATTAACCCAGGAAGGGTGGTCGCGCGGACGTTGGCGTAAACATTTTGGTACACCCACCAATCAGCGATGCCGTGTAACTGTGATGCTATTAATAGACACAATCATTTATCATAACACTGCAGTGAGAATGTACCAAAATCAAGGGATTCTGGCGTAAGTTAGAGACTATAAACTATATTCATCATGAGAACAATGATGCATGCACGCCACGCGGCCCTTCTCAGGGCCAACACCTCCAATGTTATTTCAATACATTCAATGATTTAACATACGAATTGACTAGTGCGAAATTTCGTGCAAAATGAAGAGATTGTAGCGTAACCCAGGAAGGGTGGTCGTGCGGACGTCGGCGTAAACATTTTTTGGTACACCCACCAATCAGCGATGCAGTGTCACTCTGATGCTATTAATACACACACAATGATTTTAACATGGGAATTGACTAGTACGAATTTTCGTGCAAAATGAAGAGATTCTGGCGTAACCCAGGAAGAGTGGGGAGTTGAGATTTTGGCGCCAATTAGAGCCAATGAAATGTCTTTGAAAAGAACCAATCAGCCATCATTAAAAAGAACCAATGAAACCCGTAGGCGGTGATTCAAACTACCAATGAAAAACTACTGTATTTTCGTATAAAGCCAGCGGGAGCGTGCATAGCGTCACTCCAAACACATACTTTGAAACAACACGATGTATCACCACGAAAGCAAAGTTAGAGCGGTAGCAAAGATGTCGACGAAAAACAAAGAAGAGAGAAGATGTTCTGGATGCAGGCCATGAAGTCGTGGGCCGAAGACAACATCAACATGTCTCTCGACAAATGGGCCCAGCTTCATGGCCTGATCACGGCTGCTCCCCGCAGTCTCAACGGAGACGATTTCGTCTCTTTCCTGCAAAATATTTTGCAACAACAACAACAAGAGGAGGAAGAGAAGGAAGAGGAGATGCCGCCGCCGCCGCCGCCGCCGCCAGCTATAATTCCTGCCGCTACTTTTGTAGAAGACGTTACCATAACACCGGGACCATCAGCGAGGCGTTATTCCAGGCAGGCGGCCGGGATTTTCATCCCTCTCGAAGAAGAGTGAAGAGACGATGAAAAGAAGATCCAACGGCCCTTTTCAGGGCCAACCAATCCAACGGCCCTTTTCAGGGCCAACCATTCCTCCGAAAGAGGAACTTCTAAACAAGGCACATTCAATTGAAATCCTACATTCTCCTCTCCTCTATATATTCTATAGTATTATTAGCCATTTGCAACACCAAAAAAACAATCCCGCCCCTCAACGGCCCTTTTCAGGGCCATCTCCTTACTTGAAACATAGACACAGTGAACGGATTGTAAAAATTAACCCAGGAAGAGTGGTGGCGCGCGGACGTCGGCGTAAACATTTTAGGTACTCTCCACATCGACTATCGACTCTATTAATAGACGCAATCATTTAACATGGGGCTTTGCTAGTGTGAATTTTAGTGTCAAATCAATGGGATTCTGGCATACATGTGCATTAAATACAGTGCACGCGGCCCTTTTCAGGGACAAACCTCCAATGTTATTTCAATACATGCAATGTTTTAACATAGGAACGGGTACTCGCCTCTATATTCTATATATAGTATTATTACCAATGCATTACGCCCGCCTAAAATTGAGCCAATCAGCGACGTGTAATTCAACCCCTAATGTTATAGAGATACGAAATGATTTAACCTGGGAATTTGCCATAGCAATTTTGCGCACAAAAGTGAGGATTCTACGTGACCCAGAATGCATCACTTACGCCAATACATAGCTGTACATGCAAAAGCGCGGACGTGGTATTCTTCGACGAGGTCCGTGCGCACGTGAAATCAACCCCTAATTGTTATAGAGATACGAATTCATTTAACCTAGGAATTGCCATACCAATTTCGTGCAAAAAGACGGGATTGTAATGTTAACCCAGGAGGTATTACAGCGCGCCATATTGGACCAATCAGCGCTCGATAAAAGAGCCAATGGTGAGGCTGAAAATAGAACCAATGAATGAGTTGGCGCCCGTATTAACAGCCAATGAAACATCTTCTGGATTTTCATTATAAACCCCGGAGTGGCGTGGGTAAGCGCCATTCAAATCACATTTGCCAGACTGCAAAAGACATTCACGCAATTATCATCATGGCAGCCAAGATGTCGACCACAAAGGCTTCGGCAAGAATGGAGAAGGAGAGGGAGCAGAGAGCGAGGGAGGTGAAAGCCCTGAAAGCATTCTGGCTGACAGAAATTGAGAGATGGTGCCGGGAGGTGGACAGGAACTTTTCACCGAGAGCAGCCAGGATTCTCCGCGCCCTCATCGTTCAAGCAAGAACGCTGACAGATCAAGATTGGTTGAACAACGTGAAAGCGGCCATGAACGAGCTCCATCCACCACCACCACAACAAGAACAACAACAACAGCCATTCCAGGTGCAGCCGGAATTCGTGGACATCGGCCGGTACTTTTCAGTCAGCAATATGCAGTAGACAGGAGAACTGCCCCTGAATAAAACAGGGTCAACAAATTGACACCAAAGGCCCTTTTCAGGGCCAACCATTTACACCCGAAAGGGGAACTTCTCACTTGGCACATTTCAATTCAAATCAGGTCCTACATCTGCTCTCCTCTATAATTACCAATCTCCAACTCCAAAAAAAAAAAAAAACAATCCCTGCTCCTTAACGGCCCTTTTCAGGGCCAACCCCTAACCCTTCCAACATACAGTTTTTTCTCTCCGTGTGAAGGGTGGTCGCGCGGACGTCGGTGTAAACATTTTGGTACACCCACCAATCAGCGCTGTGGTGTGACTTTGATGCTATTAATAGACACAATCATTTAACATGGGAGTTGGTTAGTGTGAATTTTCGTGTCAAATCAAGGGATTCTGGCATACATGTGCATTAAATACAGTGCACGCCACTCTTTTTAGGGACAATTCTAATGGTATAAACATAGGAATGGGTTTTTTAACATGGAAAAAAATTCATGTGTTATTTTTTTACCTATTGTTACCTTTAGGTGTGTGCATGTGCAGGAGTTGGGTGTTTTTTTATTTTTTGTGCTGAGTTAGAAGTCTCTCTTTCGGAGAAATGGTTGGCCCTGAAAAGGGCCTTTGGAGATGTAAGGGTTTACATCATTGGGGAGAAATTTATCCGCCGCCGGGTACACACGGGACAATCCATGGTGACAAAAATACACTCTAGGGGTGTATCATTGAACATAGGGTCGTGTTTTGGGTGGGTCTGTGTGGCATCCATACAGCGTAGACACAGGGCTTGGTGGCCGCAGGGAAATATTGCATATTTTGCAAAACGTGTAGCGCATTGTACACAGCGTAAAAACCGGGCTGGTGTCCATTTTACGGGTGGTGCCAGTCTTCTTTTTATGGTAGTAGCGTAGTCATGCAGGTGTTGAATTTCTTGTTTTTGTTGTTGACTCCTTTTTCTTTTTCTTCCTACGCTTTCCTCCTTCTCTTCTGGCTGTATTTTCGTTCCCTGTCCTCCCACGCCTTCTTCTTTTTCTTCTTGTCCTGCTTTTTTTTCTTCCGGATGTACCAACTGATCGGGACCGGGTAGCAGTTGAACTTGGCTATCTTCTTCTTGATCATAGTGTTGGAACACATGTTGGAGCATTTGTTGAAACGGTGGCCTTTGCAGGGAGGTGACATCATCATCATCATGCTGTAGTACCGGTTCTTCTTCTTGTTGATGTGTAAATAGGCTGGGCTGTAATATATCATCCAGCCATTGGTCGTCTATCGGTGGGTGTTGTGTACTTTCCAGCGCGGTGACATCATGCTGTGGTACCGGTGCGTGTTGTTCATCTGGGGGCTGTAATATATCATCCAGCCATTTTGTGTTCTGCATCGGTGAGAGTGATAGGTCACCATCACTCAGCAACTGCTTTATCATTGCATCAACATCCATTATTTCAGACATCATGTAATTGTGAATGAACAAGATAAAAAAACACTGCTATTTATACCGTACAGCGCACGGACGTCAGCGAAATGGTGGCTCCAAACATGCACGCTGCACGCTGCAAGAAATTTTGTGTTTCTTTGACAATTTTAAACCCCGTGTGATTTTGCAATAAATGCCAGGTCAGTATAAAAATTATTTCAAATTGAACGGGGGCAACTCAGGGATGTAGCATTTAAAAATTAAGAAAATTAGCAGTAGACTAAGCCACTATTTTAATGATTTCATCCATTTTAGACGCGTAAGACAAAAAAATTAACCCAGGAAGGGTGGTTGCGCGTGCAAAATCTCAGGATTGTAAATTAACCCAGGAAGGGTGGTCGCGCGGACGTTGGCGTAAACATTTTGGTACACCCACCAATCAGCGATGCGGTGTAACTGTGATGCTATTAATAGACACAATCATTTATCATAACACTGCATTGCCCCGAACATCTCCGAATGACGCCGCCATGTTGGTTTACAACAGGGCCGACACCCACCGTGTTGATTTACAACATGAGTGCCTACACATATATATATATTTAGCGCGATCAATGTTATTACCATTCATACACAATAATACATCATGACTACAAGAAGACTAGTATTCGAGGATCCTAGAGACCATAGGGAGGTGATTACACATGAAGAGGATGGCGGTGTCACGATTATTACAAGCCTACAGCGAGTGCATCAACGTCATATTGCCGATACGTTGAGACGCCAAAGTGCACAACAAGACCAAGAGGTGACGGCGGCTATGGATGAAGATAATAATGATGATGACACGGACGAAGAAGAACTGCCCACCGTACAGTGGTTAAACTGTAACAGAAACTGTCACAAACCACCAGAAAATACAACGGCTACCCAAACGCCAATTATAACAACACCGGAAACAGAGATGCCAGCTACAACAGCACCACCACCTGAACAACAACAACAACAACAACAACAACAACAACAATACTCTTGCGACGAGGTAACCCGCATGAACGAAGAGATGCTGCGCCTACACGACCAGGTGGCCAGCCAAAACGAACAGATGGACGAAATGAGAGAAGACATGAAGCAAATGGACAGAGTCAAGGTTCAACTACAAAAAGACCTGCATAATGAACTAAGTAAAGCCAACTGCAGTGTGTGTACAAACGAAGAAACAGAGTACGCCCTATTTCCGTGCGGACATTTATGCGTATGCGAAGAATGCTGGGTGACACTAACGTGTACAGGGGCTGAGTGCCACTGCAATGAAACCGACGAACAGCATTTTCAAATAAAGTGTCCCGTCTGCAGAAGGCAGGTAGCCGGAGTGAAGAAAATCTACCGCTCCTAAAAAAAAAACAAGTGTAGTAACACTTTCCAACGGCCCTTTTCAGGGCCACCCCATTCCTTCGAAAGAGAAACTTCTAACTGAGCACAAAAAATATAACATCAGCTCCCCCACTAAATGAACACTAACACGCATTTTTTTTTAAATTTGTTTTGAAATTTTTTTTTATTTAACACAATAGAATGAAACAAACATGTTTTTATCTGAATGTTTTCAACTTGAAAAGTAGTTCAATATTTATACAACAACAACACTAACACAATAGAATGAACGTATTTACAACAGTGAAACTGGAAATATTGAATTTTAATATAATTATACGCTATCAATGGCGCTTCAATGAACGTATAGGAATAGAGTAAAATGTGTGAAAAATGGCTTCATGAAAATGTTCAATAATTCGTCTTCACCACAGTGAAACAGTGTTGAATTTTATAATAATACGCTATCAATGGCACTTCAATTAACGTGTAGGAATAAGGTCAATGTGTGAAATGTTTTTTCATGAAAAGGTTCAATAGTTCCGTTTTCACCACAATGATCAGCGCGTATTAGGGAACGGTACTACTGTCCAGTTACGCAACAAGACTTGCTTGAACTCCTCATCGTTTTTCCGTCCCTGGTGTACATAGATGTAGGTAGTAATCTCTTCACGTGGAATGGTAGGAGGGCAGGCAGATTCCAATGCCACGGCAATTTGCTCCTCGGTCACAATCCGTAATGCTTCAGTGATCAGCGCGTGTGAGGGTACACTAATATCCATACACGTATGCATTATTATGGGACTGTTGTTGAAACACCCTGCACAGGCTTCCAGACGCAGTTGTCGAACGCGAGGTCTCACCAAAGCCATAACTGTGTCAATGTACTTCAGATAAATAGTGTGAGACACCTGGTAATCCAAAGCTTGACGAATTGCAGCTGTCACACTCTGCAACTTGCGCCACACCGGTATTTTCAAAGTGACACCCTGAGGACAAGGAGCAAGCTGTTGTGTATCGGCCGTCATTTTCCATTTACGGATATGCAGCAGCAGGTCGTCGTTGAAATAACCAACACTCACATAGATGTCTTCACCTAGAGAAAATTTCACTTCGTTACCCGCCTGTTCGGCAATCACCGCATCCACGGCATAATAAACGGTCTCCAGTCTTTGCCAGCACTCCGAAGACAAGGCAATACGCCTAGGGCCTCTGTCCATATAAGCCAGTACATTAAAATGTACTTGGGCGTCTTTCACACTGACAGTCAAATTAGCTGAAAGCTGCCATATATCCGTGTGGGCCGACTCATAGGCCTGCTGGATTATGTTATTAATGGACTGCACAGACATAGGAAGTTGCACCATGGGGTCTTCTTCTTTTTCTTGTTCCCCTGGCTCTTCTTCATTTTGCTCATCCATGGCCTCAGGCACTGGCTGGAGAACGGGTTCAGGTATTTCTACAGGGATTTGTCGGGACCCTCGCTTGGCACGTGCACCGCGTTTGGCTGGTACACCACACTCTGGGTGCATGTCCGTACGTTTGGTAGCTGTACGCTGTTCGGTAGTATCCATAACTAAGATACCCTCTTCTACTACAACGGGAATTTCAAGTAGATCAGCCAATTCTACATTTTCCGTCTTCTTCAGTGCATGCACGAACGCTAGAAATGCATAGGGACCACGACGCACTAGAGCATCGAGCAGAGCTCCGTTTTGTCGTGAAGGAGTGTTCTCCGCCTTGATATCTTCCACACCCTGTTTCAGCAGTATTTTATCAACCATAAGCACATCACATATTGCCCCCGCATGCCGCATCTCATCAACCAGGCGAACACGGTTCTCTTGAAGGATGACTCTGTCGGCTGAATTCATCTTGACTATGGGCTCAGGCTGGTGAAGAACTGCTACCGTGTAAAAGTCTGGTGAATTTGCACTGGTAAAATGGAAAAAAAGTACACGCAGGATCCACAACTCATACAAAGTAGGCAAGCAGAATGACTGGCTGGCTGGACAGGCAGGCAGGCAGGCAGGCAGGCAGGCAGGCAGGCAGGCAAATCAGGTCAGTTAAACACTTCCCAAAGTAATCCAATGATTATAACCCATTCACTAAAAATCACCTACTTTTATATGTTTTTCACCCCATTCCCGAACATTCACGAACCCACTCCGACATCTTGCTTTACAACAGGGCCCACAACCACCATTTTCCTTTACAACAGGGACGACAACCACCATCTTGCTTTACAACAGCACCGACAACCGACATCTTGCTTTCCACCATGCCCAAACAGGCCCGAACACACACGAACACACACGAACAGCTCCGAACCACACCGAACACGCCCGAACACGCCCGAACCACACCGCCATCTTGCTTTACAACAGGGACGACACCCACCCTCTTGCTTTACAACAGGGACGACAACCCGAACATACCCGAACATTCCCGAACCACACCGCCATCTTGCTTTACAACATGGCCGACCCAACTGTGACGTCACAGAGGTCATATGCAAATTTCTGAGGTCAACTTGCGTAAGTTTGCTCTTTATCCACTACTGAGGCTGCCTGTAAATAATATATACCATGGTATAAAATGCCGAGCCTGCCATAATTCGTATTTAGAGGCTGCCTCTAATTATTTTGTACCATGGTATAAAATCGCCAAGCCTGCCATAATTCCTATTTAGAGGATGCCTCTAATTCATTTTAGCCGTAAGTCATAAACAACTCGATGTCATATCAAGAATATTAAATTTGACCAATGAGTAAACTTGTAACAAGCGTAGAGATATGGCACCAAATTTGTGAAAGCGCATATCATTGGTGGAAGTAATAAGAAGGCGAAAATTTACGACTTACGGCTAAAATGAATTAGAGGCATCCTCTAAATAGGAATTATGGCAGGCTTGGCGATTTTATACCATGGTACAAAATAATTAGAGGCAGCCTCTAAATACGAATTGTGGCAGGCTTGGCGATTTACAGGCATCCTCTAAATAGGGATTATGGCAGGCTCGGCATTTTATACCATGGTACAAAATAATTAGAGGCAGCCTCTAAATACGAATTATGGCAGGCTTGGCATTTTATACCATGGTATATATTATTTAGAGGCAGCCTCTAAATGACGAATTCTGGCAGGGATGGCCAACCATAAGTATGCATCTGTGTGTGCGTGTGTGTGTGTACGTGTGTATGTCTGTGTGTATGTGTCTGTGTGTATGTGTGCGTCTGTGTGTGTGTGTGCTTGCGTGTGTATGCGTGTGTGGGTGTGCTTGCGTGTGTGTGTGTACGCGTGTGCATGTATGTGCATGTGTGTGTACGTGTGTGTGTGTGTATGCGTGTGTGTGTATGCGTCTGTGTGTGCTTGCGAGTCTGTGTATGCGTGTGTGTATGCGTGCGTGTGTATGTATATGTGTACTTGAGTTTGTGCGTGTATGCGTCTGTGTGTATGTGTGTGCGTGTGCGTGCATGTACGTGCATGTGTATGCCTGTATGTGTGTGTGTCTCTGTGTATGCGTGTTTTTTGTATGCAACAACCACCACCACCACCACCACCGGGTGTTGACGCCCACCACCACCACCACCACCACCACCACCATCACCACTACCACCACCACACACCACCACACACCACCACCACCACACACCACCACCACCACCGGGAACTGACGCCCGTCACGCCACCATCACCACCACCACCACCACACACCACCACCACAACCACCATCACTGGGCACACACGCCCTGGTGTACCCTATGCCCGGTTCATTCTTATATGTACAGACACCACCACCAACACCACCACCACACACTACCACCACACACACACACACACACCACCACCACATTCCACCACCACCACCACCACCACCACCGGGCGTTGACGGGCGTCAACGCCCGGTGGTGGTGGGAGCTCCCGTGTGGCAGAGCTCTTGGATCGGAGCTCTTGGAGCTCAAAGCGTGTGGAGCTCAGAGCTCGGAAGTGACATTTGCATATGACCTCTGTGAGGTCACTTCCGCTTCCGTTCACGTGACCGGAACTGACCTTTGACGCCTGCGAGCAATTTTTATCCGGTATTGTTAGCGCGCGCAGGGGTCAAAGGTCAATTCCGGTAACTTGAACGGAAGCGGAAGTGACCTCACAGGGGTCATATGCAAAGGCCACTTCCGAGCTCTGAGCTCCACACGCTATGAGCTCCAAGAGCTCCGATCCAAGAGCTCTGCCACACGGGAGCTCCCACCACCACCGGGCGTTGACGCCCGTCAACGCCCGGTGGTGGTGGTGGTGTTGGTGGTGGTGTCTGTACATATAAGAATGAACCGGGCATAGGATACACCAGGGCGTGTGTGCCCAGTGATGGTGGTGGTGGTGGTGTGTGGTGGTGTGTGGTGGTGGTGGTGTGTGGTGGTGGTAGTGGTGATTGTGGTGGTGGTGGTGACGGGCGTCAACACCCGGTGGTGGTGATGGTGGTTGCATACACGCACACGCGTACACACTCAAGTACACATATACATACACACGCACACGTGTACGCACACTCGCAAGCACACACAGACGCATACACACACACGCATACACACACACACACACGTACACACACACATGCACATACACGCACACGCGTACACACACACGCAAGCACACACACACACGCATACACACGCAAGCACACACACACACAGACGCACACATACACACAGGCACATGCACACAGACATAAACACGTACACACACACACACGCACACACAGATGCATACTCACAGGCGCACAAATGCATACACACACACAATATGACTGACTATTCACATGCAGGACATGAGAGCTTCTGGACCTGGGCCTGATAGAAGTCCGTGATGGTGGTACATTCGTGAACATCCGGGCACTTTTACATCCGGGACTTTTACATCCGGGTACATCCGGGTTCTTGTACACCCCTGACTGTAGAACATCCGGGTACTCCTATGTTGGCCTATAAGAGCCGGAATTTTTACGGCATTCATCATTTCCAGATCCACAGCCGATATGTTCTCTTGCACAACTTGCTCGAAGCGCTTTCATCGCCTGGACAGTTTGCGTTGTCACACACGTGCACGCCACGAAGTACCCATGCATACATGTGCGGATTGTGATATAGTCTTTAAGCATCCCAGTCAATTGAGACGTCACCGAAATGTCATACACGGATCACGCTCGCCACTCTCGAGACCGGATATTTCAGTTTCTATGGGAATGCATCTGAGAATAGAAGAACCCATGGAGATCGATTGGCTGCCGGGTATTGAAGAGCCGATGGAGATTGATCCCAGTGTTGAATGAGAGAAGTAAGAGCTTCGAGCTTCAGTATCATGGATTGCCCGAAGACGTTTAGGTTACACTGAACGAAGATTGAACTTTCTGAAATGATGGCTTCTGATTGGTCGATTGGACGGTCACCTCCCCTCTAACTATAAATACGGAAACACGCATGTTAGATGTACATTTCTCACAACCTGTACCAGACCCAATCAAATGGAAAAGCCAGCCAATTCCAAGGCAGACGAGCAATCGTTGAAGATTGACGAAAAGGTGCCGGTTCCCACTCGACTTCCCAAACGAGTTACCAAAAGATACCCGCCCATAACTATGGAAATGATAGATGATTTCTTCAGTGTGGGTTATAGCTCAACCAGCGATGCCTGACCTGCCTTGAAGGTGTATATTTGGCCGGATGTGATCTTTGCACGAGGAGAGAGGAAATTTTCCAGTGGGCGAAGTGAATTGAACATCCGGGCACTTTTACATCCGGGGACTTTTACATCCGGGTACATCCGGGTTCTTGTACATCCGGGATCTTGTCGCTGACGTCCGCGCCTACATCCGGGTACTTCTATGTTGGCCTATAAGAGCCAGAATTTTACGGCATTCATCATTTCCAGATCCACAGCCGATATGTTATCTTGCACAACTTGCCAGAAGCCATTTACTCGCCCACAAGATTTGCGACGACACGAGTCCTCCATCCACAACGGTGCACGATATACTTGTATAACCTGCGCACGGTCATTTAATCGGGAAGATGCTTTACTGCGCCATGAACGCTCACTCTACGAGGGCGCGACGGAACAATGTAATGAAAGTGGTCAACTCTTCAAACGACCCAGTCAGTTAAGACAGCACCAACATTTGATTCAAGGTCCGCCACCACGGTATGAGCGACAACTTCCCACTAGAGAGGCACTCATGAGGGTCAGACCTAGTGAAGATGAGCCCGGGGAGACGAATGCCACTGATGATGCGATCACGGAGAGCCCGCCTAAACCCACAGTTCAGAAGAGTCGGGATATCCAGCCGGCTCCCAGCGTTACTGTTCCCAGTCAGACGCCTGACAACATCGAACATTTTCTGGAAGATGCGGTGGATGTTCCCAGCGATCTCTTACAGGACGCCCATCCAGTGAGTGACATCTATCAGCACCACTGGCCCATGATACGGCACTGTTTCCACCGTCATCGCTCTATTCAAGATATCTACAATTTCCGACTGACCAACCTCGCCCGTCTACGCAGTTACGTGGAAGACATCTTCAATGACCAAGCTACGTCCTTCAAATTAAATCTGGCGTTTGGTTATGTGCTGCAGCATAAGGAGACAGGCCAAGTCCGATACTTTTACCCGAGCAGTAACATCCGGGTATTTGACCAACCGTTTACCATCATTAACCGGGCGTCGCTACAGCTCGTGCTGGGCCAAGTGGACCAATTGGATGTCTTGGAATGGGCCTATGAACAGCGCCCCAACTTGCAATGGGTCGTAGAGAGGGTGACCAATGTTACGTTCTTCGTGACCAAATTACGGAATCTTCCCATCGGGTGAATGTATTCACCCATGCACTGATAGATACTCAGAATACGCAAACAACTATTTGAGGATATGTTGCCTCAACGGTATCCTGGCCTGCCTGACGATGATTAGAACAAACGGTTCAGAGCGAACATGGCCGAAGATGAAACTTTCTGAAATGGCGACTTCTGATTGGACAAGAACAGCCGATAATACATCTAACGGACAGGAACGAATATGACAGATGCAAATGGCGGCCTCTGATTGGACAAAAGGCTACTTGTATTGTAAACATACCCACGCGGCTCCCCCAGCTTGGGTATGATGTACTGGGGGGAAAATAAAATGATTGACCTGTCATCCTTGTTGTTGTTGTTCTCTCACCGGACTACATGCGACATTGTAAAGAGTACATGTTCATTGAGAGAGAGGGAGAGAGAGAGAGAGGGAGAGAATTAAGGTTTAACGTCGCATTCCGCAATATTCCAGCTATATAGCGACATGGACAGAGAGTATGTACATGGATTTGAACAGAGTGTGTATACATGGACGTGAACAGAGTACATGTAGAATGACATGCACAGAGTACATGTAGATGGAAAAGGAACATGTATATTGACAGTATATGTACATGAACAGATTACATGTACAGGCACATAGTACATGTGCATGGATATGCGCAGAGTACATGTATTCTGTGCTTGGTGGCGTACCCTATGCCCTACGGGCTATAGGATACAGGGTGCACCACAGGAGCGTGCGCCTGCATACGGCGACACACACAGGCATATACAAACACACACACATACACGCATACACACGCACACACCCACATACAGACGCACACACACGCACACACACACACGCATACACACACGCACATGCACGCACACACACACACGCATAAACACACGCACATGCACGCACGCACACAGACGCATGCACACATGCATACACACACACGCACGCATACACGCACACACATACACACAGACGCATACACACACACACGCATACACATACGCACACAGACGTATACACACACACACACGCACACACACGCGTACACACACACATACACACACACACTCATTGCGCATTGCGCCGCAAGGTCAATAGGGCTCGAAATGCGCTTTTATACTACTAATCAATCCTTCACTGCCCCAAAATGCCCACTTTCGCTACCACTCGTACTGATGACGTCACCGTCTTCTCTGCCCCAAAATGCCCACTTTCGCTAATACTCGTACTGATGAGGTCACCAATGACGTCACAGATGACGTGAACATCCCTGAAATCGTTGTCTATACCCCGAGAGCTACAAAATGACACCTCCCACGACGCATTCGGACCAACGATGGTCCCTCTCTACAGCAAATACCTTCCTTCACTACACCAAAATTTCCACTTTCGCTACTATTCCTACTAATGACGTCACCGATGACGTCACAGATGACGCGGACATCCCTCAAATCGGGATGTACAGCCCGAGCGCTACAACATGACGCCTCCCACGACGCATTCGGACCAAGGATGGTCCCTGTCTACCCCAAATACCTTCCTTCACTGCCCCAAAATGTCCACTTTCGCTACTACTCGTACTGATAACGTCACCGATGACGTCACAGGTGACGTGGACAACCCTCACCCATTCACCCATGCACTGATAGATACTCAGAATACGCAAACAACTATTTGAGGATATGTTGCCTCAACGGTATCCTGGCCTGCCTGACGATGATTAGAACAAACGGTTCAGAGCGAACATGGCCGAAGATGAAACTTTCTGAAATGGCGACTTCTGATTGGACAAGAACAGCCGATAATACATCTAACGGACAGGAACGAATATGACAGATGCAAATGGCGGCCTCTGATTGGACAAACGGCTCCTTGTATTGTAAACATACCCACGCGGCTCCCCCAGCTTGGGTGTGATGTACTTGAGGGGAAAATAAAATGATTGACCTGTCATTCTTGTTGTTGTTGTTCTCTCACCGGTCTACATGCGACATTGTAAAGAGTACATGTTCATTGAGAGAGAGAGAGAGAGGGAGAATTAAGGTTTAACGTCGCATTCCGCAATATTCCAGCTATATAGCGACATGGACAGAGAGTATGTACATGGCTTTGAACAGAGTATGTATACATGGACGTGAACAGAGTACATGTAGAATGACATGCACAGAGTACATGTAGATGGAAAAGGAGCATGTATATTGACATTATATGTACATGAACAGATTATATGTACAGGCACATAGCACATGTGCATGGATATGCGCAGAGTACATGTATTCTGTGCTTGGTGGCGTACCCTATGCCCTACGGGCTATAGGATACAGGGTGCACCACAGGAGCGTGCGCCTGCATACGGCGACA
Organism: Hanleya hanleyi; assembly: GCA_036873755.1. Taxonomy (NCBI): domain Eukaryota; kingdom Metazoa; phylum Mollusca; class Polyplacophora; order Lepidopleurida; family Hanleyidae; genus Hanleya; species Hanleya hanleyi. Next base: position 17,560 of record JAVTVY010053474.1, read on the forward strand.
CACACATCCATATAAAAACACACACACACACGCACACACACACATACAGACGCACACACACGCACACACACACACGCATACACACACGCACATGCACGCACACACACACACGCATAAACACACGCACATGCACGCACGCACACAGACGCATGCACACATGCATACACACACACGCACGCATACACGCACACACATACACACAGACGCATACACACACACACGCATACACATACGCACACAGACGTATACACACACACACACGCACACACACGCGTACACACAGACATACACACACACACTCATTGCGCATTGCGCCGCAAGGTCAATAGGGCTCGAAATGCGCTTTTATACTACTAATCAATCCTTCACTGCCCCAAAATGCCCACTTTCGCTACCACTCGTACTGATGACGTCACCGTCTTCTCTGCCCCAAAATGCCCACTTTCGCTACTATTCGTACTGATGACGTCACCAATGACGTCACAGATGACGTGAGCATCCCTCAAATCGTTGTCTATACCCCGAGAGCTACAAAATGACACCTCCCACGACGCATTCGGACCAAGGATGGTCCCTTTCTACACCAAATACCTTCCTTCACTACCCCAAAATGTCCACTTTCGCTACTATTACTACTGATGACGTCACCGATGACGTCACAGATGACGCGGACATCCCTCAAATCGGGATGTACACCCCGAGGGCTACAAAATGACACCTCCCAGGACGCATTCGGACCAAGGATGGTCCATCTCGACACCAAATACCTTCCTTCACTGCCCCAAAATGGCCACTTCACTTACTACAACCAACTGCGCATGCGCAGATTGACGCGACTTACATTTAAAAACTCGCCATTCTGACTCTGCCCTACTGATGACGTCACCGATGACGTCACAGATGACGCGAACAGCCCCCAAATCGGGATCTACACCCCGAGAGCTACAAAATGACATTTCCCAGGACGCATTCGGACCAAGGATGGTCCATCTCTACCCAAATACCTTCTTGTACTGCCCCAAAATGGCAACTTTACTTACTACAACCAGCTGCGCATGCGCAGATTGACGCGACTTGCAATAAAAAAACACGCCATTCTGACCCTACAAGCTTCACTTTGATACCTCTCACGACCCATACAGATCCATAGCGGTCCATCTCTACCCCAAACACACCTCCACGTACCCCCCAAAATGCCTGCTTCCTATACTACGGCCAGACTGTGCATGCGCAAAATATTGAAAACGGACGAACCATTAGTCCAGTCCGATGCTCCTCCGCGAGAGCTTCAAAACAAGACCTCATACGACACCATAGGATCATTAGGGGCTCACCTAGACCCCAACACATCAACCCAGTATAGATCTATACCCCCATAGCTAGTATGGGGTTATATGGACCTACCCAAGCCTCGGTGAACTTTTTCCAAAAATTTCACCGTTTCGCTTCGAAACCCTTCCCATCGTGTTCTAAATGACGAGACGTGAAAAACAAATCCAAACAACCCATATCACAATGAACGTGTGTGAATTTCCCAGGTTGAACCTATACCCCCATATATATAGTATGGAGCTATATGAGCCTATATACAGACCTACCCGGTACTTTTCCAAAAATTTCACCTTTGCGCATCGTGTTCTAAATGACGAGACGAGAAAAACAAATCCAAACAACCCATATCACAGTGAGAGCTACAAAATGACACCCCGCACGACGCATTCGGACCAAGGATGGTCCCTCTCTACCCCAAACACCTTCTTTCACACCCCCCAAATGCCCGCTTTCGGTAATACTTCTACTAAAGACGTCACCAATGACGTCACAGATGACGTGGACATGCCTCAAGTCGGGGTCTACACCCCGAGAGCTACAAAATGACACCCCACACGACACATTCGGACCAAGGATGGTCCCTCTCTAGCCCAAACACACCCCCACGCACCCCCAAAATGACCACTTTACTTACTACACCAAACTGCGCATGCGCAGATTGACGCGACTTGCAATAAAAAGCACGCCATTCTGACTCCACCCCACAAAAGCTTCACTTTGACACCTTCCACGACCCATTTGGACCAATAGTGGTCCATTTCTACCCCAAACACACCCCCAGAATGTTTACTTTCTATACTACGACCAGATTGCGCACGCGCACAATAACGAAAACGGACGATGCATTAGTCCAGTCGGATGCTCCTCCACGAGGGCTTCAAAATAAGACCTCATACGACACCATCGGACCAATAGACCCCAAAACGTCCACCCAGCACTATTTACCCACTAGGCATGCGCGCAGTGACTTTTTCAAAAAAATTCACCTCTTAGCTTCGGGACCCCGCCCATCGTGTTATACGTGACGAGACGTGAAAAACAAGATCCCACAACCCATATCGCAATGTCCAGGAGTAAATTTCCCAGTATGGACCTATCCACTGAGCTAGTATGGGCCAATATACAGACCTACCCGGTACCTGGACTTTTCAAAAAAAATTCACCCCTTAGCTTCGGGTCCCCGCCCATCGTGTTCTACGTGGTGAGACGTGAAAAACAACATTCCACAACCCATATCGCAATTTCCAGGAGGAAATTTTCCAGTATGGACCTATCCACTGAGCCAGTATGGGCCTATATACAAACCTACCCGGTACCGAGATTTTCGAAAAATTTCACCGCTTATCTCCGAGACCATTCCCATCGTGTTTTACGTGGCGAGACGAAGAAAACAAGACCCCACAACCCATAGTAAATTCCACAAAAAATGACCACTCCAATACTCCATAGGCCTACAGTCATTTTCCCCTATAGATGCAAATGTTCGAATCATTCTCCTATTATTGAGGTAAAGTCCGTGTTCCGCATTTTATATTTTCGGAGACAAGTCCTCATTTTACATACACCCACCCATGACTTGATAGGCAAGCCCGATAAGCCGGAGACCGATATTAGCCCTTTTGGGCCTTGTTGATAGGAGTTTCCCCCTATTTTATGGGTAAAGTCCGTGTTCCGCTTTTCATATTTTTGGGACAAATCCTCAATTTACATGCACCCACCCATGACTTGGTCGCCCTGGACGAGCGCTCCACTTTGACACCTCACTCGACCCAATCGGTTGATTAGGGCCCCTCTCGCCCCCAAAATGTCCCGAAGATTGGCGAAAATTGCCGGAGAATTTCCCCCTGCTCCCGCGTATTTGGGACTACATTCTGTCCGTCGAGGCTTTTCCCCGCGACCGCATCACCGCCAGACCGCATCACCGCGGAGGAATACATGCCCCAAAGGTCACGTGACCGGAAGTTCCGGAACTATAGTGACCTTGACCTCTTGATCACGTGATCTCCCCGTGACCTCCCCAAAAATGAAGAAAGAAGGTCAAGTTGACTTTATCCGTCCTTTACATACTACTTATGTCTTCACGTTGTGCACGTTTAGGCACAGCCTCTATACACAATTAGGCGCATTTCCACAGTTAGACGCAAATTTTCTACACGATTAGGCGCAACGCATAATTAGGCGCAAAATGATTTCCACGAATAAGCGCGTTTCCACGATTAGACACATATTTCTCATTTCCACAATTAGGAGCAAATCTCCTACACGAATAGGCGCAGTTCCACAATTAGGAGCAATTTTTCTACACGAGTAGGCGCAACGCAGAATTAGCCGCAAGATGATTAGGAGCAATTAAATGATTAGCCTCCTTACACGATTAGGCGCATTTACACAAATAGGCGCAAATTTCGTACACGATTAGGTTCAGTTCTACAACTAAGAGCAAATTTCGTACACGATTAGGCGCAGTTCCACCATTAAGCGCAAATTTCGTACACGGTTATGCGCAACACGTTATTAGGCGCAATTTTTTTTACACGATTTGGCGCTGACACGATTAGGCGCAAATACACGATTAAGCCCCCCACAGGGGCTTCCCTAATATTACTGTCAAGGGAGTTCCATATCAGAGCACCTGAATAGCTGAGACTTTGTTTTGGGTAGTTTGTTCTGGTCCTGGGAAGATAGAACTTATTGTTCTCAGCTGATCTAAGATTTTGGATTGTAATTTCATTGACATACTTGAATAGAGAATTTAGGTAAGGGAGGCAGAGATCATGGGTGATTTTGAACATGAAAACAGCGTTTTGGTAGGTTCAAAACTCTATCCAACTGTGCTGTCGTTGCATTCCCCCATATTGCCAGGCAGTAGTCTTTGTGTGGAAGAATGTATGCATTGCAATAAGTGACCGATGCTTCTCTCCTGAGAAGGCGTATGTGTCTGTAGAGGATACCAATTTGTGATGAGATCTTGTGGCAGACAGAATCAACATGATCATTCCAGCTAAAAGTTTGGTCAACAGTCAGGCCTAAAATCTTGTGTGTTTTAACATTTTGTAATTCTGTTCCATTGACAGTGGTGTGTAATGTATGATCATGCTTTTTTGAGTTGTGTTTAGTTGTGAGAACCATAATTGTTGACTTAGATGTGTGGATGTACATTTTGTTATCATGACACCATAGTAGTAGTGTTAACGGGAATCGAGTCACATTTCACCCGGATGTAAAAATGACGTCACTTCCGGTTGGGGTGAATGGAGCGTGACCTTTGAACATGTCCAGACTTGTCTGTGTCTCTCCGTGTCTGTTGATGTACTGGGCGTTTTCCCGGCCGCCATGATGGGAAAATGGTGGATAATGGCGGATTTACCGGAAAGACCCGAAGGTGGCGGCCATTGTCCGCCATTTTCCAAAATGGCGGATAATGGCGGATAGTGACCGGAAACACCCGAAGGTGGCGGCCATTGGCCGCCATTTTCCAAAATGGCGGATAATGGCGGATAGTGACCGGAAACACCCGAAGGTGGCGGCCATTGGCCGCCATTGTGGGAAAAAACGTATAAAAGGGGTGATTTTTAGTGGTTTGGTGTATTCATTGCACTACCCAACGGAGCTATCTGACCTACCTGCCTGCCTGACCAGCCTGTCTGCCTGACCACCCTGCTTGCCTGACCAGCCTGCCTGCCTGAACCACTCGGACGAGAGGAGGGCCTCACTGGAGCATGAGACGTGGAGAAGATTTTCATTTTACCAGTGCAACTTCACCAGCCTATTTCACCCTAGCAGCTACTGACCAGCCTGAGCCCACAGTCATGGAGTCATCCCAGCGAGCTAAGCTTCAACAGTACCGTGTTCGCCTCATTGATGAGATGCAGCATGTGCCCGAACTATGTGATCTGCTTATGGAGGAAAACATAATCCTTAAACACGGTGTCGAAGATATCATGGCGCAGAAGACCACTTCACGACAAAACAGAGCCCTCATCGACGATCTACTGCGCCGTGGCCCCTATGCATTTCTAGCCTTCGTGGAGGCGCTGAAGAAGACGGGAAATGAAGAACTAGCAGATCTACTTCAAGCCCAGGATTCAGAAGATAATATCTTGGTCATGGACATCGCCGAAGAGCGTACAGCTACCAAACGTACGCACCAAGAGTCCGGTCTACCTGCCAAACCCGGTGCACTACCCAAACGGCCCCGACTAACACCTTTAGAAATATCTCAGCAAGTGCTTCAGCCAGTGCCCCAGCAAGTGCCTGAGCAAGCGAAGGAAGAGGTGCTACTTCCTATGTCTGTGCAGGAGATCAATGACATTATCCAGGAGGCCTACCAGGCGGCCCACACGAACACTTGGGAGCTCTCTCCCTATTTAACTGCGAGTGTCAAAGAAGAGGAAGTGCATTTTAACGCACCGGCCTTGGACGAAAAACCACCTAAGCATATCGCCTTGACGTTGGACACCTGGATAAGAGTACAGGCCATTGATTACGCCGTCGATGCGGTCATTGACCACCAGGGAAGTGACGAAGCGAAATTTTATGTGGGTGACGACATCTTTGTCATCTGTTCTACATTCAACAACATGCTCTTCGTGCATATTCGAAAATGGAAAATGAGGTCAGATACGCAACAGCGTATTCCTTGTTCTCAGGGCGTCACCCTGAAAATACCTGCGTGGCGGAAGCTGCAGAGTCTCACAGCTGTAATTCATGAAGCCCTGTCTGACCAGGTGTCTCAGTATATTTATAAGAAGTACATCGACACATTCCTGGATCATCTCAGACCCCGCATTCAACACTTGCGTATCCAGCAATGTGCAGGCTGTGGGAACAAGAACGGGCTCTTCAACACGCATACGTGTGTGGACAATAGTATACCATCAGACGCGCTCATCACTGAGGCACTACAGGACGTGAACGAGGTGCAAATTGCCCAGGCATTGGAAGCTGCCTGTCCACCCAGAATTCCACGTGAACAGGTCAATTTGTTTACCCTGTTTTATTCAAGAGGAGTTTGCCTGTCATCTCCAAACTGGCGGAAAAGTACCGGCCAGGCTGCAAAACGTATCGGCCAGGCTGTTGTTGTTGTTCAGCGTCTGGTGCGACTGGAAGATCCTCCAGGAATCTCGCTGGCGGTATTCTTTGTAGGTGGGCGATGTCCATAAATTCTGGCTCCACTGTCTGGAGCAGTTATTGTTGTTGTTGTTGGGCATCCAACACATCGCCCAACGTCTCCAGCCAGTCATCCCCCGTTAAAGTCGTCGGTGCCTGGGATATAAGTTGGTGCAGTTCACCCCACGACAGCCGTGTCAACTTCACGTTGTCTCGAGCCCATCGTCTCATCTCGGCTAGCCAAAAGGTTTTTATCGCCACCGCTAGTTCCCTCCTCTCTCTTCTTGCTCTTACCATCCTGGCCGAAGCTTTCGTGGTAGACATCTTGGGTCTCCCGCTCATTTTCTCCTCCTGGATGTATAGGTCTTGACAGTATGCGAAATGTGATTTGAATGAAGCATCCCACGCGGCCCCTGGTTTTATACTGAAACTAGAGTAGATTTTCATTGGCTGTTTAAACGGGGGTCATCCTCGTTCATTGGTTCTGTCTCCGGCCTCGCCATTGGTTGATATACACGTCGCTGATTGGCCCAATAACACGAGCCGCATACCTTCCTGGGTTAATTTTCAATCCGCTCTTTTTGCACAAAATTGATATAGCAAATTCCCATGTTAAATCCATTCGTATCTCTATAACATTAGAGTTGGACTACGCGTCGCTGATTGGCCCAATTTAGGCGCCACTGATGCCTGCTGGGTCACGTCAGAATCCTCTCATTTTGCACAAAATTGGTATAGCAAATTCCCCAGGTTAAATCAATGCATATCTCTATAACATTAGGGTTGAACTACGCGTCGCTGATTGGTCCAATTTTAGGCGCGAGTGATGCATCCTGGGTCACCTCACAATCCTCTCATTTTGCACAAAATTGGGTATGGCAAATTCCCAGGTTAAATCCATTCGTATCTCTATAACATTACAGCCCGAATGATCACGGACTTTCACGAAGGTGGAGGAAAATAAAAAACTATAGCGTATACGGGTACGGATAGAGAGAGGCACGAAAAAAACCTATAACGTGTACGGCTACGGACTAGGGGGTTTAATAGACACTACCGAGTGATCACGGACTTTCACGAAGGGTGATGAGAAAATAAAAACCAGAACGTGGACCATTCGATATATATAGGCCTCCCTAGTCGGTGTTTTGTCATTCACCACCATGGCAGCGCACGGAGCACTTGTGGAGCTTGCCTTGTTCCAACTCACCACCCACGTCACCCTGATCGTCTATGACCATCAACTGCAGCTCATCGAAGAACAACCCCGAGAGGTGAAGCTATGTTTAACCCTAGCAGGATGGACTCTATTGACACGGTTTTTACAGGGAAAAGAGCCCGAAGTCGATTTCATGCACGTGGGAGTAGGTGTCTACCTACGAAGTGGTAGAGATGATTCTTTTTTTCCCCGGTTAGAAGAGCGTGGTGGTCCCCCTATCATACTCTGTCCGGCATTATGGCAGGCGCTGAAAGCTATTATCACCGACGTCCACGACTTACTGTACCCCGACGCGAACTCTGTGGCT
>JAVTVY010053475.1:0-26761 GCA_036873755.1 Hanleya hanleyi
TAATCTACATTATTATACCTCACTGTGTATTCGTTTATTTTAATTGGTTGAGACACCATCACGTGATATTCCCCAATTCTCGATGTCTTATGGAAAAAACAGCTCGTCAATGTCATGTCCCACGATCTCGCGCCGATATCACACGATCACGCGCTGACGTCACACGGCAGAGGCAATGTCACACGGTCTCGCGCGGTTATCGCCCGTGAACAGACTCTTTCGTAGCATTGTCGTATGTTGTGCTGTCATTCCGCTGTAATCACCATGGCGTGTACAGACAGAAAGCGTTTTACGTTAGGTTTTCGCTGCCTTGGTTTTTCTCTTTACACTGTAGGTCTATTTGTATTGTTTATGGCTTTTTTCGGTATAATAAAACAGATATTGCATGCTTTGAGGTGTGATATCACGATTTGTCAGCTCTCGAAGGTGATGTTCAACTCGTGCTCCGCACTCGTTGAACATCACCTTCTCGAGCTGACAAATCGTGATATCACACCTCACAGCATGCGATATCTGTATAATGTCACGCAATGTCAGCTCTCAATTAACTGTCGTTCGAGAGAGAGAGTAGAACTATTGGTAAGGGTCCATAATAGCCTCCCGCAACCAGGCCTGGTATGGTTACTGGCGTACATGAATGAATGTCCCTACTCTAATCGGACACTGAATTCGGTAGCCCAATACTGGTATAATATAGAATTCTTGGGAAATCATCAAAGATAATGTTTACTATACATAGCATGCGAGCTTGGCCTAGTGGAAATGGCAATCCCAAAAGAAGTTTATTTTTCGATAAACGTGATTGTTTTAGTCCAGAACACGGAAAGCGCATCGTTTGTTTTGTTCGTATTTCAAACAAGTCGGTTGGAAGTTTATAAGACATTATCGATAAACTAAATTTTGTGGAATTACCATTTTTACTAGACCCGACTGGTATGCTGTTGGCATTCTCTTTGTTGATTTTGCAGCATTCTATACCATATCATTATTGGGCTACCGAATTTGATGTCCCACTTAGTGTGACCTCATTCATTAATATACGTCAGTATCCCTACCAGGACTGATGGTGGGGGCTAATATAACTCTCTCTCTCTCTCCCTATCTCTCTCTGGAACGACAAATTGATTGATAGCTGACTTTCCGTGACTTTGTAGTCTATCGTATTTAGGTAATTTTAAGCCTGTTTTCATAACTCCATAGGGTCAAGGCTAATTTCAAAATGACAGCCAGTTGGGGTACCAGAAAATTGATGCTTTCGGCATTTCTTTCGAGCATTTCTACAGGGAGAAGCGGAAAAAAACTACATTATTTTCACAGCAGATTAGTATTTATTAATTTATCATGCAGCTTTTGCGAAGGAAACACATAATTAAGAAAATTCCATTTTCCGACGGAAAAAATCGACTAAAAAATGCCTGTATTTCCAAATTTCAAAATAAGGTGACTGTGAAGTCACCAAAGCGGTCATCTTAGATGGAAATGATCCAACAAATCAAGAAAGACAGAGAACGTGATTGTTATTGAAATGTGCTTAGAAATTGCAAACGTAGAAGCGTTCTATGTTGTGTCCTCGAAGTGATATATTCTGATCACGTGCGCTGCCGTGTTCTCCAAACGCAATTATCAGGGTGGATTAACAAATTATCAGCCTATTATTTATATAAGTATCTATACACATGAGTATATGTTATTTGTTGACCATGTTTACAACTTGATTTTATTGTGAACCAGTTTCTGAAAGCAACTACTCACTGAGTTTGTGGAAAGGCTTGTTCAAAGACATCAACCACATCCGGTCTGATTCGACTTGATCAGTGTCATTATGTCTGATGGACCAACAGTAGTTAATATGCAACATGGACATGTCTGTTTAATGTATTCCTCCGTGCATATCCAGCATAATATGAATCTGACGGATATTCAGACATATGTATCATATCACACAACAAATATAAATAAACATGCTCTGTGTACAAGTGGACAATGCACCTCCATAACAGTATTCACCATTACTTAGAAATGAATCATCATAGCGTTTTCCCTCTAATCGAACCATTTTTTTCCGGAAATGCATCATTTCTGATTTAATGGATTAATTATTACAAAGTAATCCGGAAAGAGAGTATAGTGAAATTGTGCGTACGGTACATCGATTCTACTAAATTGATTCCTGAATTCTAACGGGGATATTTAATATTCCAATACCATCAGATTTATTTTGTGTACATGATTGATCAGCTGAAAATATTTCGACGGTACAATCGTTATTGATCGTCTGTCTCACGAACACCTGGCGAACACCTGGGCTGAAAGACAACCTTGAGTGCATGATCATGCCTTATGCTAGATCGAATGTGGTTAAATACGAACCAATGTTTAAAACTCAATTTACGGCGGTAAAGCCAACATTAACACCCATAGATATTAGAATACAACACAGTTATTCCCTAAATTAATGTTTTGCTTCTCACAACTTGCGTTATTGTTACAGGAAAATGTAAAAATACAAGCGTCTAATCTGTCTCTTAATATTCTACCGTCGTCCATTACAGAATTTCCACGTCCACACTCCAAAACCCTATTCCATATTCCATATAACAGCATTAGCACCTAATTAGAAAAAAAACAGCAATCATAGTACAGTACTGCAAAAGGGAAGAGGTCAACAGTTTTCAATGATGCTGGTAATGATGTTCCAATATGAACCCCATGAGGATCTTGAAATACATGGTCACAAGGTCCTTAGTCCCGGCTTAAGCGAAATACGAACGTTTCCCAACTGTCACGGTTAGAGTATTTGCTCCTGTCCATCAGTGGGCGTTTGAGTCGGGTCGGGGAGGACAAAATCCCATACAATGTATCGCTCTTGTAACAACGTTGTATTGTGACGTCATGCAACAATCGGATATGACGACATCATCGTGACGTGAAACGAAGGACTTTAGGACTTTATATAATTACATAGTTGGCGTTACAATAGAAAATGTCGCCTTGAACGTGGATATGTGCAAATACAAAATATTACATTGCCAATGGTGATGTCATGCCACCGGATCAGTTTTGAAGATATTGGAACTGCCGTTTGCCCAATTTATTGCACTATTTCAGGCTGCCCTATCTCTTTTCTTGTTACTCAGTCCATATTTTGTCCTCCCTGACTCAAGCGCCAACAAGCGGGCAAGGGCAAATTACTCATACAGAGACAGTTCGGAGACTTCACTATTAGATTATTAAAAGCATGCGATATGTACCGCCAAATGGAAAACTATGACTGGAGGCGCTTGGTGGTATAGTCCTGTTTTAGAAGTTTCGGCAATAGCGTTTTGTGACGTTGATTAAAACCGTCACAGTTAACACAGGATCTAGAAAATGCTACTAGGCGAGAGATATATATATATACGCCATATGCAGGCCCCACCGGAATATTGCTGTCCAGATATGGCTAGTTTACGATGTCGAAATTGTTGTATTTTTTTTTTGCCGTAAAGTCGACGAGAGAGAATGATAGGTCTGAAAGCAGAGATGAAAAGCATACGTCATTTTATATTAAAGCTATTTCACTGTATGTACGTGTAGTATGAATTATTGAATCTAGTATTTTACTGGAGGATTCTGAACATGATTAATTGAAACTGAATTATTATAATCAATAAATAGAAATATGAAAGCATTTTGTCACCTTATTCATATCCCTTAATAGTATCTTTTATGTGTGTATGTGTTGGCTTCGTACCCACTAATTTGGATGTTCCTTTTACACATTTAGACCACTGGAGAAAGTCTACAATCGATATTTTAAAATATCAGTTATGTGTGTTTGAATGTGTTTGCTGCATCGCTGCAGTTCGTCATCGAAAATTACTCACCGTCAAAAGGCAAATATTTGGTGCGTGTAAAATTGTTGTCTACGCAAACCCCGTATTGACCGGCTCAAAACTGGGACAGATGTACATCGTCAGCTTCACTCGATAATAACAGTAGCAATTCGATGGCATATTCCATTTTTAGAAACATAGTTGAGTGGAATATTAGTTATTCAAGGGGTTGCATTCTACTGCAAACATGTAGTGTTCCTCATACTGTCATACACATGCTCATTGAGGTGGACCGAGCGACGCGCTACTCAGGTTGTGTGTTCGTCACTCTTGGCCAATCCACATCGTGCGTTACCAAACGAAGTGGAGTGGATTCAGGCGAAACCTAAAGCAGAAATGAGGAACAGTTTATGCTTGGTTTTCTCTAACTTCCGCCTGGAGAGAGGTCGAATACACACTGTCATGTCATACTAATAACACAGTTTATTCGATCTGTTTTAGTCAAGTAATTATCTCCAATGTACCGGCTTTCCATTAATTTCTTGAAGATTACATGAGGTTTAAAGCTTGGTTCAATGTGACTGCCTTAGCTTCCTTTATCATGGTCGCGATTCCTCACTATGCAGTGTAATGTGTCTCATTTTCGTGTGTAAATGTTGCCTTTTCTTTTACCAGATACACTTGACTTTTCCTTTGTTCTTGTGCCAAGAACAAAAACTGAGTAAGTCATAATAGATAAAAAAAACAAAATGTGCCCACACTCACGGTTCCAAATCCGTCCATGCCAATGCGTTGAACGAGAATTATTGCTCACAAAACAACGTCAAGATAGCATGCAATATTTTGTATCTCTCTGAATATTTAAGGGATCATTAGATAAGACGAACAGTCCACTTTCCATGGTAGCCCGACAGGAGTTGTTGATTCACACAATATCTGCCATGATGTTTGTCATTTTATTCAGAAGAATCTGTCATACTTCAGCCCGATAACCGTAAATTGGTTAACGGAAGTATATTATGGATAATGATTTTCCTCATCAATTTTTATCGGGAAGCAGACACCAATTGTGGTAATTAATACATTTGTGATCGCGGGGATTGAAGTTAAAACAAACTCACTTCGGCATCAATCTAGAAATAATGACAAACGAATATTGTGCGAAGGTGAAGCTTTATATTTTCCTTATAAAAATTGAAGATGTTCCAGGAGAAAATCTGTAAATAGAAGAGGATAAGAGCAAGCGGAAAAGTATACAAAAAAACTGACCCCTTCCCTCCATTAAGTATTTTCTTTATGTCTGGTGCTAGGAAAGTGAAGCTTACAACACTATGTCCTTTGGTCCAGCACTATCAGAAACCTAAAATAAATCCAAGATGTCTGCCATGATGACGCCACTGTGAGGTCATTTGCCCAGAAGGCATTTTTCGGTCGATTTTTCGATTGTCTGTACAATTGTCTTCACAAAAACTCTCTGATAAATTAGTATATAATCATCTGACATGACAAAAAATAGTTTTCTCACTTCTACGAACAGAAATGCATAAATAATGTTAAGGAAAACAGATCAAACATCATGGTACCTCACATAGTCGCAATTGTGAACTTATCCATGCATGATGCTCTGCTCGGATGTGTTGCAAATCAACTAGTTATTCGGCGGTTTACTAATGATCTTGGACTGAAAATGGTGTCATATATGTATACTACCTCCTAAATGAGAATGGTGAATTTATTAATTATAAAAGCTTTTTGAAAACAATATTGATTCCAACCAATTTTTACCACTTTTTAAATATACGGAATACTTTGTGTAAGTCTTAATCACACACACTGTTTGGAGGATACAGTTCAGCCTCCCAATGAGTCCACCTACTGTATGTTGTATTATAAACCTTGTTAAAACGGGGATGTGTATGCTGTGTAAGTGAGTAAACATAAAATTGAAAGTAAACACAATGAGGATCCAGCCTTCATAATTTATTATAAGCCAAAAGACATATGAATAGTGGCAAAAAAACACTTGTTTGCAGACAAACCACAGCAGAAGTTACATTTCAGTACTAAATAATACATCAATTTCTGACAACTCCTTTCTATGTAAAATTAAATTACTAGACGAAGATGTATGCACATTTTGTAATGTTGAACGGAGAAAATTCATGATATTATCGAAATTTAAGTAGACATGACACTGGAATATATACTGTGTGGATCAAAGTCAACAAACAATGTTCAAAACTTGGTGTGATTTTTTAACGAAATTTCGTGTTGATCGGAGACGATAGCCTCACAGAAGGCCGAAATTGAAGAACTGGAATATTATAGAGAACGAAATTAAATGTGCCCCGTGGACTGGCGTGTCGTGGTCAGTCTAGTAAATGAATGATATTTCACATGTATCGAAAATTGTATTTATCTGAGGATATGTGATACATATAAATGACGCACTGTTGACGGGAATTGTTCCTGTAAACTGTATCGTCTATATGTGTCTCATGCTATGGATGTGAATAACAATATAGACAAGTATATGCACAGTTAAATTAACTTGGAAACACAATTCAATTAGAGAGGAGATTAAAACAACATATATTTTACAGTGGCAAAATTGGTAGTAACATATAACATATTTTTGTTCCAAAGATATGAGAATAATGATTGTGTACGAGTACATACTCTCTAAAAAAAATTGAGTGAAAGTTCACTCAAGCATAAGAGTGGAAATTCATCCCACTCAAGTTGAGTGAACTGGAGTGGTTTTAACTGAAGTTGAGTGAAAAGTAACTCAAGTTGAGTGAAAAGTAACTCAAGTTTGAGTGAACAGGTACATTTCACGCAAACTTGAGAGTGGAACTGTTCACTCAAGTTTTTTTAGAGAGTATGTTTAAAACGTTATATAAATATATAAGTAAATTTTATTATTTCGATATATAGTACGTTATATGAGATAAAAGAAAGACCGTACGATATAAATTATTAAAATAAAATAGACTGTTTAAAAGATTGGTGATCTTAAAGTCTTATACTTGAGATGGAAAAATACATTTTTTGAATGAAGTTGTAAAGGGGAGAGAACTAAGAGAGAGATAATTAGTGAAACATTATAGTTTAACTTTACGTCTCAAGCGAGGATTGCTTACAAACATCTAAAGCACAATGATGTGCCATCCGGTAAAAATGTGCCATAGTCATGTTAAGCAAATTATTTCCGTGTGTTTATTCTATACGTATCTGGGTTAAAACATTAATCAACCGAAGTCGTGTGGAGGGATAATACAAATGTACGAGTTCGTTTGACAAGATACGAGGAATCAATAAATGAATGGTCACTTTTGTGAAAAAAAAGGGCTGAAGTTTAATGACTGTTGGGGGGATGTTTATATAGAGGTTCATGCTGATAAGAATCATACGTTTTGTGTTTCTGTTTTTCGCATTATCCACTTTGCCCATTGAATATTTCCGATACCAAGACAGATGAAAAGTATTCAAGCTTAAAATGTACAAGATAACAATAGAATAAAGTCAGTATGTGGAAAAGAGGCACAGGTGCGTTTCATAAATCATAGCATTCGATAAATTTTACTGATAATATCATTTTTAAATGAGATTTACAATTAAGGTCGAATGAGAGAGCGATCTTGATATCGTTGACTGGTTCAACCCTTTCAACCCGCCCTCTATTGAGTTATTTGCTTTGAAAAGTTTTGTATCATCTGAGTGCACTGAGATCGTGGAGGATGAGATGCATATAGAAACATCATCGACATATATTACAAATACTTTGATCACGAGTGCATTCGTAGTGGATGCTATCAGGCTGTAAAGATGCTGTACTGACCGATAATTTCAGTTTCCCACCGCCGGATAATACTAATGGCCTGTCCCACACTTCTGGATTTTTGCTTGCTACTTCCTTCCTTTGGAATGGGACGGGCAGCAATAAAGAAGCGAAAATATATAAATTCGTGACGGACACGCCCACCTGTATGGTCGCGATCTAAAATATTGTCATACATAACAAAGTAACATGTTTTATATTACAAGTGAGATCAACCGAAACTGTCCCTGTAAGGGGCACTGAGTTTCAACCAGGACAATCAATATACTATGTACTGTTGTGACAGGTACTGGGTCCATTCGAACAACCAAGTTTCTTTCAATATATGAAACAACAGCGTCCGAACTAACTTGAAAAACATTTCGTTCTTTCACACGTCAGGATCTGAAAGCTTTGTATGATACAAATGCAAAGTGCGTGTGGGCATCAACACACGGAGGCGTTTCGAATATGATAAACTAGTTGATTGTTTTCAATCGAGAATAGCAAACGTCAGTCTTATAATTCCTATAGTCACTGGATATGTGCACGACAAAAAAAACAGAAATCCGTATATATGTCCAATAATCCCAATGTCGCAAAAGTTCTGTCATAGCGAGTCCTCGAAAGAGAGTAAAGTATGCTTTTAGCAATCATCCCCTGGGATATATGGCAATCGAGCAGAGCAAAGCTCTGTTCTCTTCGGAAAAGTACATTGGTTTTATGTTGGCAACCGTCTACAGTGTTATAGTCCAGATCGTCATTACAAATCTAGATTAACTGGGCATGCGCACAAGGCGAGGTCACGAAAGATCACTTGTATCAACTGCTTCATTCTACCCAGGTTGAAAGTAGGTCATATCTCTGGAAAAGTACTTTTTCTGTGGAACAATTTTGTTCGGGGTAATTGGATATCTGGAGTCGTTCGTTAGCCCATCTGGTGATAGTCCGTGAGATTGGGCCATTGCAATTTTAAAACGCACCCTCCCCCTGTGGATGGTTTTCTAAATGTACCCCCCCGGGTAAATTCTTTTTTTTTGACCGACCCCCCCTCCCCCCTAATATATTTCTGAGGCAAGGAATACCCCCCCCATAATAAAATTGTAGTCCACCCCCCCCTACTAATATTAACTCTTTTTGACCCCCCCCAATACATTTCACACAGATCCCCCCCCCCAAATAACTAAACCATCCACCCCGCCCATGAAAACAAATGAATCCTTTTAGAAGTACCCGGTGGATGGTTTTTAAAAATACACCCCCCCCCAATATATTTACTTGTTTACCCCCCCCAATATATTCCAGGGTTATGAATACCCCCCCAATATATTTCAGGGTTATAAATACCCCCCAATATATTTGACAGTAATGGAGACCCCCAATATATTTCAGGGTAATGAAGACCCCCCAATATATATCCGGGGTTTGAATATCTCGCACCCCCACCCCCTCTATTTTCAAGGTTTTAGGCTTTTATTTCCAGTTTTAATATTTGGTGGGTGGATACATATTGAGGAGACGATGTGTCATTTACCACATTGATCCAATACTGCAGTTGCCATGGAAACCAAATTGTGATTTCATTTTGTGCGAACTGTCATTTTCGTGTCCGGTATATGGACCTATTGGACGGATACATGTAGCCTTCAAACTTGGACATGGTGAGTGGATATTATTTCAGCTCTGAATAGGAGAAAAGATTCCAGGAAAACAGCCTGAAGAAGTTTCTTTGCCACTTGAATTCATGATGAATAAACGCCTCTTAAATTACTGCAGGGAAACCAGTGGTTTGATATGTCAGTGACCTTAACCGAATATTAAAACTTTAGCAATCGTTAATCAGTGCTTGGTTGATTTGGATTCCATTGAATCTGTTGGTCTTTGAAATTTTGCCTTAAAATCTAGGTTAGATAGCAATTTGTGATAGATGAAATGAGAATTTAGATTCCACCGTAAAGATTTGTTCTGTCTGTCACACTTAAATCTAAATTCTAAACAATTGAAATAACAGCATACACATGTACATGTATCATTGTATGATTGAAAAAATTACACTAGGTAGCCCGATAATTTTTCGCAAACTGTGACATAGAGGACACTGGCAACCATAATCTGCAGCATCAAACAATTGATGTATAAATGCATTGAGATAATAATAGGAAATGTGAAAACAGTAAACACTAGATTACCAAAATATTGCTGATACTTTATTAGCATACACAGGTGAGCATACATGTATAACTCTCATCAATTTTCCACTTTCTTGGAAAAGGCCACTATGGTAAGTACATGTAATATCTACAGACATACATTTTCTGTTCAAACTTGAGCCTAAGGCTTTGAAGGGGGACTGCTCTTTTAAATATACTTGGGAAATAATTGAAAAATGTTACTATTCAGAGGAAATGTCTAAAACGACTGCTTTGGTCTTTCATGCTCCATATAAGCATGGAATTGTCAAGACCATCATAATGATATGTCATCAGGAATCAACCTCTGTTCAAGTTAATGGAGTACTAGCTCAACCAAAAATACCAGTTAAAAAGGCAGAGCAAAAATGCCAACAGCTTTCATTCTAATTGTTCAAAAATGTTTGAAAAATAGAAACTCACAACTTATGTGTTAAAATAATTTAACATTGTACATAATGTCAGGCAACGCATGCCTACTAGAAACTTTGGAGAAGAGTAAATAATTCATACGTACACCATTAATATCAGTTGCCGAGAAAATATGCCCATTGATATAAATAATATTAGCAAATTACCTATATACAGCAACTACATGTACGATATATTCCTTATTTAATCAGCATCTCCAAAAGAGTTGCCAATTCCTATTATTTGTCATGGCTATTCCATAAAATCAGATGTATTCCACTGATTGAACTCAGTTCATACATAGATAGATCATATATCAAAATGTGCCGCATTTATATTTTACACCAGTTTCTATATCTCTGTCTGCATTAGACCATAGTTATACTTCATATAGGCCTACAATACAGGTGAAACAGTATTAAACATGCCATGATGATTCAAAGAGGGGATATGAGGGCATAAACATAATTTGTAAGAGGGCAGTATCCTGAGATATGAGTGTGGGCTTTGAGTAAACAGATACTTGACCTATAGGTCATACCCACTGATTAATATCTAGTTGGCCGTAATGGGGTATGGAGTGGCTGGATATCTGTTAGCCAGCCAGCCAGCCAACAGGGTTTTGAGCTATCAGTTTGTTGACACTTGACCACTCTTAGAGAAATTTGTCTCAGCAGGACACACATTTTATTACCTTTTAAATACCGGCATTGGTTACATTTTGGTACTGCCTGGGTGAAATAATTTCAGCCTAGGATTACTAATCTGCAATTATTTCTGTCAGGGATTTTGACCAGATACATGCACATTGGGCACAGAATAGCACAATTTACAGCAAGAAGATCTTCGCTGATTTTCCAGTTATTGTTCAAGAGTTCTCTTGAAAATACACTGTTTTCATTTTATTAGGATGGGGAAAATGACAGCAGTTTAAGTTATTTGCAGATAAAATATCGACCATTGTCCATTTAGGGTTGGGCAGCCAAATTAGTGAGATCATATCTCATATTTCACTGAATGGAAATGCCAGGGCTTTATTTTCGCACCTTTCCGAGACAACACAAAATTGACTTGAAATAGATCACAGGACCGGGACAAGAGATAACAAGAGCCCAAGGGGCTTCAATATACGCCCGTATATCTGGAATTACATTGGGCTAAATTTCAAGGTTTTTTAATAGCCTCATTCCAATTGGTAGTTAGCAATACAGAGAAAGGTCTACAATTTTGTGCTTCTGAGAATGTAACATATATCACATCTTAAATTGATTGATAAACTAAAATGAGCTTAACTCTTGGTAACTAGTTGACCTTGAAGCAAGAGCCAAGAGCTCACATATCCCACACTGAAATCGACAATAATCAAACACAAAAAAATAGTAGTGTTCCTGCAAATGGATTCCTTTCAGACGAGAGAATTTTTCATGAAGGAAGAAGAAAGTGATGAAGTAAACCTTTGTTCTTGAGTTAATAAACAGATATGAAGTTCATAAAGGACCGCTCTCCCCGTTAAATTAGTAAATGTATGGTTTTATTCCACAACAGTTTAACTAAATGTAGCTGTTTCAAACATGGGATTCAACTCCACAGGACAAATGCCATATGCATGTAGGGGAGAGAACTCTGAAAATTCCAATCTAACACATAGTCAGCTAAACTTGATTCAGTTTTGGGGGACTATGACCTTGACCTTTGACAAATTGATCTCAAATTGTATGGCTCCTCTTTGCCATGCGAGTTAAGGTATACTCAAATTTTGGTACCAATCCATACCTTGAAACTAGAGATATCGCATGGACAATAAATGTTAATAGATGAATGGACAGAACGCAACATCGCATTACACGACCTCGTCTTCGACAGGCATATGAAAATGTGACTTTTAATAATTTCTTGATTTTGGGGTCACAGTGACCTTGACCCACATTGGTATGTATAACACATGTCCCTGATGTATCTACTGGCAGAATTTTTTTTATTTTTTAATGATTTCCTGATTTTGGGGTCACAGTGATCTTGACCTTTGACCTTGACCTAAATTTTGGTACATGACACATCGTCTTCCCTCAATGTATCAATGGACCGTGAAATCATGATTTTTATGAATTCCATGATTTTGGCGGTCAGAGTGACCTTGACATTCGATCTTGACCTACATTTTGGTAATTGCCACATGTCCATCTAAGGTATCTACTGACACAAAATAAGTAATTTTCTTGATTCTGGAGTCACAGTGACCTTGACTATTGACCTAAATTTTGGTATACGACAAATCGTCTCTCTGTAATTTCTCAGTGGACACAAAAAATCATGATTTTTAACAATTTCATGAATTTGGGGTCAAGGTGACCTTGACTTTTGACCTTGACCTACATTTTGGTATGTGACACATCATGTCTCCCTAATGTATCTACTGAAACAAAAAAAGGTTATTTTTGATAATTTCCTGATTTTGGGGTCACAGTGACCTTTGACCTGGAGTTCTGCAGAAGATATCCAGTGTCAAGGGGTATTTTCCCAGTTCAGAGAGGCTTAGTAAATTTGTAGTACGTCTTGGAAGGTTTAGAGTGTATTTGCAGTACTTTAGAAGAACCTGCTCATATGGTAATTTGTTCAGTTTGGTAATGTCCAGCCAGTAAAGACTGTTTGAGGCTGCATCCTTAGTTAAAATTCTATCATCCAATCCCCATATTTCAACATTGTTATGTCTTATTGTCATTTGAAATACCATTTTAATTGAACCCAGCTGTTTAACTATTTCATAATTTTCCTAAGTTTACTTTTTGACTTATTAGGGAACAAAAAAATCCAGGTGATAAATTCAAATAAAAACTGTGCGATTGCATGATAAGAAAAAGGACAGTACTGGTCAGACTGAGGGTCGACTGTTGATTCCCAACAAAATACAGCCATGGAGTCGATGGCACTATAAAATGAGCCCTCCACTCCAAGCCTACATGCACATGTACAGTACCTAGGATTAACAGTTTGTCCTTCACTGCTCAACCACAAATTGATTAACAGTAAAATTATAGTCAGGTACTAGAACTCAATTGTTTTTGTTCACCACGTGGGCGCAACAACAACACCACCATCATCGCGGTTGTCCGACCACTGCGTTTTCAGGAACGCTTTTCTTAATTCGGAATTCATTACTCCCCTCATTTTTACTCCCAAATTGCACTTCTGCCAAGTTCTGGTGATTGAATTAATGGAGCATTTACCGTTCTGAATCATGAAAGGTCCATAATTTGTGGGATGTCGTTGATGTAACAGGATTGTGGTCACCCTAAAACAGTGATAAACTGCATAAATCACAGCAAGCTAAAATTTCAAACATGTATATATGTTAGCTATATGGCAAGCCAAAGTGCTTTTTATTCGAGAATTTCCGATATCGGAATTAAAATTTCTGATATCGGAATTAAAACCAAAAACCTTATCATTTCCAGGCAGGGGACACGGACACCGACGACGACATCCTCTTTCCCCCCTCACAATACATGTATCTCCCCTTTACTTGGTAAGGCGAGATGATAATTCCTTGTTGATCGCACCCACTCGCCTCTACAGAGTTAATCATGTCTGGAATTGAATATCTGGCGGACCAAAATCCGCACTTTTTCGGGAAGCGAAAATGATGATTCCTTTATGGCCATATAATTTTACAAAAAAGATTTTAAATTGTCCTTTGGACGGGAAGTCACTTTAACATACATAAAAAGAAAATCATTTAATACGTTTTCTCTGGGTTGCGGGTAGAATTTGACACATTTTCATATATTTTATGGAGTTTTTCAGAAAAGTTGTGAAGAAGGGTTACGGAGGATTGCACGTCTTTCCTTTTCAATTTCAATAGCTCACAAGTCTCCTGAAATAAGGGCACGAGTGTGCCCATTTAGAAAATTTGTACTTTTACAAGGTTTTTGTTAA
This sequence comes from Hanleya hanleyi, assembly GCA_036873755.1. Classification (NCBI taxonomy): domain Eukaryota; kingdom Metazoa; phylum Mollusca; class Polyplacophora; order Lepidopleurida; family Hanleyidae; genus Hanleya; species Hanleya hanleyi. Next base: position 14,169 of record JAVTVY010053475.1, read on the forward strand.
AGATTTTACATCTATTTATGGCCGAAGATCCGAACCCATGCCTGTTTTTAGCCGCACATCATTTAGGTGTGGAATGCACATCGGAAATTCGTGACAATTTCCGATATGGGAAATTCTATTCCCGATATCGGAAATTGAATTCCCGATATGGGAAATTCTATTTCCCATATCGAAAATTGTCACTGAATTTCCGATATCGGAAATTCTAATTCCCAATATCGGAAATTCTATTTCCGATATCGGCAATTGCAATTTCCGATATCGGAAATTAGAATTTCCGATATCGGGAATTGAATTCTCGATATCGGAAATTCGGAATAAAAAGCACTTCGGCTTGCCAAATAGCTAGGTTACCTTGATGTAAATATATTAATATTATTAATGCAAAACTGCATGGTGAATATTTTATTTAAACAAGGGTTACATGTATGTGTAACCCAGCAGCTCGCCATTTTGGGTTTTGTCAATAACATGCAGCTTCGCATAAAGATTGAGCCCTTCAGGTTGCGCATCACTGGCAATGACAATACATGTACATATTGTTATAAAAAATTGAGTTTACAGTTTAGCGTTACAGTTAACCATATCTACCTGGACTCAAGAATTCTGACTACATCCTTCAGTGATTGGTTGATGTAGTCAACCTGATCAAAATTATTCCAAGTCCAGCCTAAACAAAAAACATTAACCTTCCAGCTTGAGTCTAATGTTGTGCTAAACATAAAAACTTAAAGTGATCGTAAACCCTCAAGTAAAGTTTCCATCAAATGAAAGATCATTGCAAACAGTATGGGAAAATATTTATTGTACATTTTACGATTCTATTACACAGAGTAAACTGCAAAAAAAGCAGGGTATTCTATGGTGGTCTGTTGCAATCATATTTAGGTCCAGTGACATCACACTGCCTTAATACATATATTTGAAACTTTGTATGCACTTTCCAATGCTTGATTCAATCTTAAGGTGTGTATACTTTGAGTTCCAACACAGACTCACTGTTCCAATGTAATCGGACACCGACACTGCCACTTTCCCCTCTCTCTCCCAATACCTCGCCTACTTCGTATACGTATACCGCGAGCTAAAAATGATTAAATGATTCGGTATACACAAAATCTCAGTTTTGACACAATATACATGTACCTTTAAACAGGCTTTAGTGATACATGATACATGAGCTCTCCTCATTTGTTTGGAACAATTTCCAAGATATCAAGTTATGGATCAAGATGTACATGTACCTCACAATTCCCATAGTTTAATAATGATGGATAATTGTTTATCAAAACTGCCTATTTTCCTGAAAATCACGAGAAACAGGATGTTTTTGGTGGTCCTAAATTGTAACTTTGAAGAAAATTTCGTCAAAATTGAGTTCTTGTCTACCAAAAATGGGTGAATTTCAAAAATGTTTTAAAGCTTTTATTACATGTAGATATATGTATATTCACCAGATTTGAATTATCATTATGAAGACAACCTGGAGCATATGTGTGTAAAGCTTAAGTTTTCAGCTGGCTGTGATTTGTTATTAATACATGTACAACTCATACTTCTATGGAGGTGATAGTCTTGTGGCAGCAGCTCATTTCACACAGCCTCACAGGCTCAGGCTTATACATTTAGAACAACGGTACACATGTAGATGTAGAGAATTGGGGGAAAATGAAACCCAGACCAGATTTCATGAATAGAACAAAACCATGCCATAATTTGAATTAATTAGCTTTCTGTATTATCTGAGATGTTGCCTTCTAAATTTAATTCACATGGGCAGAGTTGATATGCAGCTCTGGGCCAGATCATCTGCTGCAAACATAATTGGCTCACAACACAGTAGGGGCCTATGTGTACATGTTCTGTCCTTCAGGGTCAATGTGATCTTTTCTGATAATAGAATATTAACTGACCATGTACATGTAGCCTGATGGTCAGTTCTGTCTCATATGAGGCAGAGTACATTCTCACAAGGAAAGTTTAACAATTGCAGAGTTTAAATCCGTACTGATCATGGAGCCTTATTATAGTAATTTGTAATCTTCGTGAATAATTATTTGATACACTCTCAAAATTTGAATCTTAGGAACACTTTCAGTTAACTAAATTTAATACTAGCTTTACGGGTCACTGTGGGAGGAAAACTGTAATTCTGGTTTTTATACGCCCGTCAAATTTGACGGGACGTATTATGGTATGGCGTCGTCCGTCCGTCCGCCCACCCGTCTGTCCGTCCGTTAACTTGTTCTCGTCAACGAAACTCGTCCTAGAGTTTTCAGTGGATTCTTCTGAAATTTGGTACACCTGATCGGTACCATGTGTAGATGTGCATGAACTTTTTTCGGTCCGATTCGACATTTTCTTGAGTTACTCCCCTTGATTTTGGTCTGAAATCCTTGTATTTGGCATCTACTGTCTTCGTCAACGCAACTCGTCCTAGAGTTTTCAGTGGATTCTTCTGAAATTTGGTACACATGATCGGTACCATGTGTAGATGTGCACGAACTTTCTTCGGCCCGATTCTTGTTTTTACCTGCGGCACGCAGGTCTATGGGAGGCTCGCGTTGTTGTTCTTCTTCTTCTTCTTCTTCTTGTGACTTTTTGAAATGCGCATGCGCTAAGAGAGTGTGATCTCTGCCACACTTTTCTTTTCAACCTCCGATCTCACATGACAACACTGTCTTCAAGCGCGTTTGAATTCATTTTCAACTATATTCGGTGGAATGAATTATTGCTTCATTAATTTCCGGATTGGATTTATTATACATAACTCTTGAAAATATAACCGAAACACACAGAAACTTCACGCTGCACAACTATGGGGCACTGACTACATATCATGCAAATTTCATACTTGTCCATACAATATTAACCGAGATCTAGCCTGGACAAGTCCAAATTCACAAAGATTTCAAGAACAAAGGGCCATAATTCTTGCAAATATAAGCGAAATGCGGACAAACTTTCCGCTGCACAACTACAGGGCACTGACCACATATCATGCAAATTTCAGAATTGTCCATACAATAGTAACCAAGATCCAACCCGGACAAGTATCGATTCACAGAGATTTCAGCAACAAAGGGCCATAACTCTTTAAAATATAAGTGAAACGTGGAGAAACTTTACGCTGCACAACTATGGGGCACTGATCACATATCATACAAATTTCTTACTTGTCCATACAATATTAACCGATATTAAGTCCCATTCACGAAGATTTCAGGAACGAAGGGCCATAACTATTGAAAATATAACCGAAACTCGGAAAAATCTCTACACTGCACAACTACAAGGCACTGGCCACATTTCCTGCAAGTTTCAATCCTGTCCATCAAATATTAAACGAGATATTGCGCGGACCAGAAATTCGGGCGGACGGACAGACGGCCAAAGCGATCGCTATATGCCCCCCTCTAATTAAGGGGGGGGGGGGCGTAATAATGTACCAGTAGAAATATGTATACCTAAATGAGCCAGTTTTACGCTAATCTCCATACTTTTGCCATTTTCCTACAGACAACAAGTAAATCCAAGTTGCTACATGTACATGTACTAGTACATGTAGGTTTGAGAACTGAGAGAAGGTTACTCATTATCCTGCCCCATAAACTTCAAATTTCTTGAGCTGGAATTGTCACACGAGGTATTCAGGTTGGACTTTCAGAAAGGCAAAAAAACTAGAGCCTTAGGCACTGAAACGGGGCTATTTAAATGTAAAATAGGCTGTTGGAATAATTTCAATAACTCTTTGATGTTTAGTCCGATGGTGAAGAGCCATACAATTTGTAGTCTCACACATTTCTCTCAATAAGGATCTCTAATCCATTAGTGTAATTGTACACATATTTATATTTAAAAAAATAACTTGTGACCGATGGGACAGACATTTATTATGAAACCAACCTGATAAAATGATAAACAATGTCTTCTCTGCATGTTACCAATATTTGTAAAATATTTTTACTTTTTTCAGATTGTAGAAAGCATATCCTTCAGCAGTAAATGAAAAAAAGATAGTGCCACGGCACTGTAGCTCATCTGGTTGTAACTGGCGAAAGTAGCTGTAAGACATTTTTACTAAAGAACTGCAATAGATGAGGTTCTAACTTGTGTTGTTCCCCCTGAACACTAAATGATCCAAGCAGTAATTTCCTGAGATTTCATGATAACAAAATTTCATGGGAAATTCAAGATGCGGCCATATTGGATTTTTGAAATGGACCAAAAAAAGGTATCTTGCACAACTGGACCACAAGGGGAACCTGTGTACCCAGTTTGACAAAGATCCATGCAGTAATTTCCTGAGAATTCACGATAACAAAATTTCATGGGGAAAGTCAAGATGGCCACCTGGTGGCCATATTGGATTTATGAATCAGACCACAAATGGTATCTTGCACAACCAGACCCTAAGGGGAACCTGTGTACCAAATTTGAGAAAGATGCATGCAGTAGTTCCTGAGAAATCGGGATAACAAACTTTCATGGGGAAATCCAAGATGGCCGCCTGGTGGCCATATTGGATATTCAAATTGGACTACAGTACACATGTTGTGCAACTAGACCCAAAGACGAACCAGTGTACCAAATTTGAGAACGATCCATGAAGTAGTAACGATGACAAGATTTCACTGGCAAATTCAAGATAGCCGCCATGGCAGCCATATTTAAAGTCAGATCGACACCGCATGAACAAATTCTGGTGTACTCATTGGGAGGAACATGCATGCCAAGCTTCAGCTTAATCGGCCAAGCGGTTTCAGAGAAGAAGAAGTTTACGGACAACACATGACGGACGACGGACAATCAGGCCATCACCTTAGCCGATCGGGCCTTCGGCCCAGATGAGCTAAAAATGAATATTGAAATACAATGTAAAATCCTCGTGGTTAGATGGACTGGATCTATGCTGGGACGTCCTCTCATGGCATCATACTATTTACATTATTTATTATTTACTGCCAGAATTTCTTGCAAACATGGCAAACATATGATAAGTCTGCCTTAAACTATTTTCTTCTGTATATGTTAAGTGTTCTAAATAAAGTTTTTTATCAACCAGCGATTTATGATAAGTCAATTTCTCTAAGTCAACCTCTGAATAGTATCCATTTTGTATTCATGCTCTAAAGCAGAAAATCTCTGTGAAAATGACATATGAACATATACACGAATAGCAGAAAATATTTAACTTCACTAATATAGACCAGGTGAAACAAAATCTAGTCAAAATAGTTCACCAAACTATCTGCAGTAGCTGAATAACTTGAGAACTTTTTTCTTCTGCTCTTCCTCTCAAAGCCTAAAGCAGTTAAATTAACAACCTGTCACCCTGGCAACGGTACCAAATGTGCTCAAGTTTTTCCTCACTACAAGACAGGACCATTACATGTAGTCCCTAAAGGTCTAAATCGCCCTGCAAAAAACACTTTATTTGGTGTTCAGATGAATGATATAAATTATGCTGCATGTCATTTTTCAAATTTTCCTCTCATTTGCCCATGTAAGTATGTCATACATGTTGACTCAATGGTCCGAAGATAAATGGATGGATTTACATGTACTAGGATACTATAAATTTGGGGTTCATTTCAACCAACAAAATTTACAGCTTGCCCATCTATTTTCCCTACAATCAGACATCTGTTCAAACAACTTAGCCTGCTTTCATGTGTAGGTCAGATGACGGTCACACTGGCTACAATCATAAAAGTTTCACTGAACATACTGAAGAGGGCAGCAAAGAGAAAGATCTTTATAGACCTTTTCCTTTTCAGGTTGACAGCAGTTTCTGTATACATGTTCATGTACTGGTGAACATACATTGTACAGATTTAAGAGCAGCTTTGGCTATGGAGTGTCAATAACAATTCTTCTTTTTTTTTCATTGACATAGAAACCTCAAGATATACATGTATATTGGTATCAGAACTCTTTGTGATGGTGAAAACTGGGGATATCCACTGCATTTTGTGACCCTCCCTGTGGCTGGATTTACATGTGTGACATGATGGGAGTACTGCAAATTCTGAACAATACATCATATTCATCAATCATGGAAGTGACATCCAGAGAATTCGTACATTTAGTGTGATACAGATTCTAAGACAAACATGAAGTTGTATGAATCAACAATAATTTGGAGATAAACTTGCAATGAATAGGATCAATTACAATATTGTAATTGGACGGAAAATTATTCCTCGACTTGCAGATTCTTTAAAGGTGAACTGAAAAGCTTTCCAATGTTCTGTTAAAATGTCATGAAAGAAGAACTTCTATAGTTGTTACACATGTACAAATATACATGTGTGGTAATAGTTCTGTGGGTTATTGTTTTATTTTGGGTACATGAGAAGTCAAAACTTATACTACCAGAAAACGAGAGCCAGAACGTCATCGCTTGCCTCCCATTGTTTTTGGAACGTCATGACGTACTATAGTGGACCTCGTTCATTCATCCGACGGAGCATGACGTCACATTTAAATAAAACTTGAATGAAGGAGACCGCTATAACGTCATAACGTTCTACAAACCAAGAGAGATAGGCGATGCAAGTTTACAAGACGGATTTATAACAGGATAACTTGAATATTGTTATTAGTACAATTTTGCAAAATATATTTGCCCCAAAAACATATAAAAATTATGTCACATAAGACAAGATGTATATTAAGCAACATTTTAGATAAAATTAAAAGCTTTGCAGTTCACCTTTAATGAGCAGATACACTAGCATTTATCATATGTACATGTACATGTAGATCCATGATATCATTGTATATTTGAATTGCATGAATATTTGACAAATCAACCTGTGACATATATTCAATCATATGACACTTATGACATATGACACACAAGTGAGAAATGACTACATTGTAGTCAAAACCTGCGGCAGTGGCAATAATACAGTGAAAGACATATCAGCGGAGGTAGTGATAATTGCAGAAAAAAGCGCCATCTGCCAGTGTTTTCATGCCAAGGGAAGTAATTTTCAACTTATAGCCCACAATTGTAGGGATTGCGTAATAGTTCTGATACCATATATATATTCACTTTCCCCATTCAAAATCCGACGATTTTGACTGGGCTGTGCCGTCTATACTGAATTGACAGACGAACTCACTATGATCGCTTTGGTACAAGTATATCGTGTATGCCAAGTTTCAAAACAATCGGTTCAGTCGTTACTTTTTGCAAATCAAAAAGGATTTCAAATATTTGGCAATCCAAACAAATTTCGAGGATTTAGTCATAGCGCAAAAATCTGCGCTCTTCAGTCTCCCTTCTCGCTTACTTTGCTGATCAAAATGGAAAATTTATATTTCCTTCAAAGTTATTTTTCAATAAATTTAGTATCAGGTCTATCACTTTGATCTGTGAAACTACGGAATGGGATTTAAGACTTTATCGAACTGTCCAAGAGGCATAATTTTTCACTATTCAAATTGAGGCCTGTTAGTCTTGATATTCGATTAAAATAATTAATTAGGTTTCTGCATTTACGTCCGTTATCATCTGCGAACTAAATTCTTTGCCACTCTTTTCGGCGCAGCAAGTCGATACCAAGGCATGGTTTGCTTCTTCTATATAAATGATTAACAATTTCATTCTTAGGAAACATCATCTCATCTGACATGTTCGGCCAAGCCTTTTCGAAGGTTGCTAATTTTATTAATTTCTTTTCTTTAAAATAAAATTTTGCAAACAAGAAACATTTCTAGTCAGTATCTATGGATATCTTCCTATACTCAATTCGCGAATATGTTTGTCACCAAGTCATTCCGAAGGTGATTCAAGTACGAAGTTTCGGGGCTAGTTCACTAAACACGGTCTGTGTGTAAGAGAATGATGTTGAATTCTCGTTATTATCTTTTGATACATCAAATTGTTGCATTCGCAAAAATGACTGCCAAGTTAAAATCAATGCGAAAGGTATCTAAGTATCAAAATCAAACTCAAAAACCCTTCCAGGAAAACAAAGGCCATAGCTTTTGACCACGAGGTCAACTAGATCGCATCTAATACCGCTTATGCCGGTGGTAGGGGCTGTGTGGTCATATCATCCAAGTTGCCACATGAACAGGTACAATAAAAGCGTACCTGAGATACTAAACATATCACGAATCGTTAGATTCTTGGCATGTGCTTTATAATAGGTTAACCAGAAGGCTATTCTATGAAGTCATGTGACGCATTCAGTATGTCGGCACCTCTTCCCACTTCCCTTACATGTGTTGCAATTATGGTCAGTAGGCCTATCTGCTATATATGATGTAATTCCATTCGTAAAACTGATTGACAAAGTAACATAAAGTGTGTATAGAACCCCAGTAAATTCGAACAGAAGTGGGCTCTAACTTGATAGAATGATGTCAAATGCTATAAGTTTCTGCGCATTGTCTGCTGATACACATAAGTATTGAGTGCGAAAGAGGACGGGAACATCAATACCAGGGAAGCAAGGCCCTGGCTTGCGAGAATGAGGATGGAGAGGCTGTGTTCCGAAAGAGAATCATTCAAAATAGCTATATTTGCCAAATGTCATGCTTGTAACCGAAAGTGCACCATATAACTGTACAACTGTGAGGTATTGTTCGCGCACAGGGGTGTCTAACTCATTAACTACTACATAGTCATTTCTGTCCTTTCGAAGTGGGCTACCATTTGAAATTGTCCGGTAATGAGTCCATCTGAATCCTTTCGTCGGCAAATTAAGCATTCAAGATTCAAGATTTTATTGTACAAACACCAGTCAAAGGCAGAGTACAAAATTTTAAGAGGAATACAACAAGAGAAACAATGGAACAGTGACATGCATATTAATATTTAGGCCTATATATGTTATATCTGAGAGATATGATATATGCGAGTGTTACCGTTGATATTAGAACCTTGATTTTTGGCATGAAGGAGCATTAGGGGACTGTTGTCAGCATGTTTCGAGCTGACCTACTTTTGATGAAAATTTCTGGTGATTTTTGATTAAAATCACTGGTGAATCTAACTTGAGCCGTGCCCATCTTAACATAGGCAGGATTTCAACTGGGGGTCCAAGAGTTCAGCGTGCGTCAGAGTCCTAATGCCTACCCAACTTCTTATGTCCTGTGACGTTATTCACACTGGGCATGAAGGTGCATTAGGGGACTGTTGCCAGCATGTTTCGAGCTGACCTACTTTTGATGAAAATTTCTGGTGATTTTTGATTAAAATCACTGGTGAATCTAACTTGGGCCGTGCCCATCTTAATATAGGCAGGATTTCAACTGGGAGTCCAAGAGTTCAGTGCGTGTCGGAGTCCTAATGCCCTACCCTACTTCGTAGGTCCTTTGACGTTATTCACACTATTCTCATGTATTATAAATCCAATCCGGAAACTAACGAAGCAATAATTCATTCCACTGAATATAATTGCAAATGAATTCAAACGCGCCTGGAGATAGTGTTGTCATGTGAGATCGGAGGTTGAAAAGAAAAGTGTGGCAGAGATCACACTCTCTTAGCGCATGCGCATTTCAAAAAGTCACAAGAAGAAGAAGAACAACAACAACAACGCGAGGCTCCCGTAGACCTGCGTGCCGCAGGTAAAAAACAGTTCTATAAAAAACTGACTCTTGGTTGTATTTTTACTCCCCTAGCTAGCACCAGACTGGTTTGCCCTCACAAAAAAGGGGACGCAATCGGGCATATTTAAAGTGCATCAATACTCCTCCAATTTTGCCATTCCACTCAATATGGCTATGGTGCAATTTGGGCACGTTCCAAATATTGGAGAATGGGGCACAGTGTAGGGGCGCAGCTGGGGTGCAATCTGGGAGCAGTGACGAGACGCTATCGGGGAGCAGTGACAGCTAGGGCGCAATCGAGGCACAATGAACTGGACTCAGAAATTCAGTTGCAAGTGAGGTGCAGAACATAGGAAATGTAAATTCACCTGAAAATATGCCATTGACAGGCTTTCTTTGAAATTGCACATATAATTCATTGTTATAAGCTCGCACACGCCAGCTTTCTGTGAGGGTGGGTTACACATACATGTATTCAAGAGCATTGTAATATGTCAATCTGATGAAAAGTGGTGTTACAGATATATTGACAGGCTCCAAAAATATCGCAAATTCTCTTCAAATGGAAATATTATGGCTTCTAGCATCAGATGGGCGTGTGAATAATTACCTCGTATTTGAAGATTCAATCCAATAAAAGCTTTAAATGAAAATATTTTTTTTCATTCAAGGGACACTGCTACCTTAAATGAAAAATGTTGGTTCAAAAGGACTCATAAAACAATTATCGATACAAGCTGAACAAGAGCCAACATAGACTTCAATATACAAATGTTAACTCAACCCCGAGCTAGGTCTACTTGTATACATGTACCACGGACATTACAATTTTCAATGATTTTCAGCCAACCTTAATAAATTAATATCCTATCAATGGTCCCCAATCGTACATGTCGCTAAATAGGATCTTACGTATACATTTCAATTGAATTTGGTGTTCTGAGCGCCCATACCATGGATATCTAATAGCATGATGACATCATGGTCGCATCTGGACTCATCCATTTGCAGTGGGGGAGGGGAGATAGGTTCACTGTATCCATTTACCCCAATGTTTACACCAAAGATCAGTCCATATATCTACCCCGTATTATGGTGCCACAATGTCGGGACTGCAGCAACATAAAAGGACTCTCCACCAGAGCTGGCTAATTCAGCTGAGCCAATCAAAAATTCTTTGTCATCAATGTTCCCTTCAAAGCACTATGTTCAAAGCATTCTCGGGATTGGTTAACAAGCGAGTTACTGCAAGCCTGTTAGATCCTACAAGCGATATATCCAATTGGGGAGCAGATAGGATTTAATTTTAATTAGATTGATTTTCAGCAACCTCCTCACTGAGCTGATTTTATACCGAAGTACAATTACCGCCCCAGCCAACAGTACCCCTGTTGTAACATCGGAGACGTTTTGTCCTGTGCTAGCCTCTTTATGAATCCAAAACAGTCTCCAGTTTAATTATTTCTGTTTTGGTTTCGAAATACATCTATTTGAGGTAATTTTATTCATGATACTGTAAAAAGACTATTAACCAACCACAAATAGAGAAAAATAGAACTGTGCAGACTCGGAAACTTCAAGGGGGTGATTGGGTCATAGATTATAAAAACCTGCAGTGATGAAGTTATCTCACTTACTTGTGTGCGCTTACTTGGACATACACTTCAGTCAAAAATTATCGTTATGAAATTTTTTTAGAAAGTGAAATTTTCCAACAAAATTTGGGAATTTTACACAAATCCTTTTACGATTTTTCATGCTGATATCAAAGATGAATACGAAGCTGCGCATCTGAAAACCCCTCGGCTCTGGGCACCAGTCATTCATAATGTATTCAATCTGAACCAAGACATCGGGAACACCAAGCAGTCAACCCTTACTGTCCAGAAGTGTCTTTGAAGTAACTTTGAAGTAACTTTAAAGTGTGGGCATATTTTAACCTTGAAGTGCTACGCTCAGAGTCAGAAGTGTGCTTGCAGTGTGGGTATTGTTTTGTGGCAATGCCATATAAGGGCATTGAAGTCACAATGAAGTCACTTGGAAATACTTTAGAAGTGTGCCTCAAATATGTTAATTAAGTACTGCAAAGGCACTTCATCCACCCTTCCACAGAAGGGTAACCTTCAAAGGCACTTCTGAAGTGCTCTTGAAGTACCTAATTAGAATATATGAGGTAATTCAATGTCCTTATATGGCAAGGCACTTCATCCACACTTCTACAGAAGGATACCTTTCATATGCACTTCTGAACTGCTCTTGAAGTACCTTATTAGTATCATAGCAAATTCGTGTAATGAAAGGTATGTATATATAGCCACGAGATATTTACTTTCCCAGAGAAGAAGACACAAATATATATTTGAGCACAGAACGTTTTATTTAGAGAAAGCGCGGGGAGTGGGACAAAACAGTACATCATAAAATATTTACAATAAACCTGGTGGTTCTTAACAAGAAACGTGTAGTTTATATAACCGCTAGCACAAATCCTTGAGACAACATACAACATAGTATTTACATGCAGTCTTTGGTAGGAGAATTTATTGCAGTATTAGTATTATTCAAGGGTGACAGTCTTCTTATCCAACTTGAACTTGAAGCAGCAGACCTTTCGAAGGATAGTTTGCTTTAGTTGCCCTGAGGTCCACTTGGATGTAATCCAACCTTTGCTGAAACCCACCAGTCTGAATTGTGGACTTCTTGACCTGTTGCAAGAAATACATGCATATAATTAAAACCTGATCAGTTGTATATATGGTTCCGTATGACATGCAATCCAGTTCTTCTTTTTTTTAACGGCATGATATTTCAGTGGGACAGCACTATAAAATGGCAGCATTAGATCTGCTCTGTTACAAGTAGGTTCCCCTTCCCCTCCCCCTCCCCTCCCTTCCCTTCCCCGTCGTGATATAGCTGGAAAAATGTTGAAAGCGACGTTAAACCCTATTCACTCACTCACTCACTTCTTTTTCTTTTTAATACACTCAGGATGATTGAATCGGTTGACTACCATAAAGGGT
>JAVTVY010053476.1:0-25312 GCA_036873755.1 Hanleya hanleyi
AAACGTCATGTACCCAGTGCCATCACCACGTCCAGCGCTAATAATACGTCATGTATCGAACGTCATCACCACGTTCAGCGCCTATGAAAACGTCATGTATCCAGTGCCATCACCACGTCCAGCGCTAATAATACGTCATGTACCGAGTGTCATCACCACGTCCAACGCCTATAAAACGTCATGTAACGAGTGCCACCACCACGTCCAATGCCTATAAAACGTCATATAACAAGTGCCACGACCATGTCCAGCAACTAGAAAACGTCATGTATCGAGTGCCATCACCACGTCCAGCGCCTATAAAAACGTCATGTATAGAGTGCCATCACCACGTCCAGCGCCCATATAACGTCATGTACCGAGCGTCATCACCACGTCCAGCGCTTATAAAAACGTCATGTAACGAGTGTCATCACCACGTCCAGCACCTATAAAAACGTCATGTACCCAGTGTCATCACCACGTCCAGCACCTATAAAAACGTCATGTACCCAGTGCCATCACCACGTCAAGCGCCTATAAAAACGTCATGTACCCAGAGCCATCATCACGTCCAGCGCCTATAAAAACGTCATGTACCCAGTGCCATGACCACGTCCAGCGCCCATATAACGCCATGTACCGAGCGTCATCACCACGTCCATCGCCTATAAAAACGTCATGTACCGAGCGCCATCACCACGTCCAGCGCCTATAAAAACGTCATGTACCCAGTGCCATCACCACGTCTAGCGCCTATAAAAACGTCATGTACCCAGTGCCATCACCACGTCCAGTGCCTATAAAAACGTCACATGTTGTCACTCATTGTGAGTTTCATTACCCTCACGACGGTGCCTCATAGCTATAGAGCGATGACTCTACTTGGTCATCACATCTGGTCCGCTTATGAACCACCATGTCGGTTTGGGGTAGGAGCATGAATACCAGTTATAAAGTCTGCTGGTTTGTTGAGGAGATATGTCAAATCGGGAAAGCGAAATGTATAGACATTTTAATCGTCTGCAGAAATGAATATCCAGCTGGCTGGAGAGATCGAGTTGAAACGATATTAGGAGAGTGTGTTCGTAAAGAAAAAGAGCTCATCGGCTATCGACATTCAATTGAAAACAATCCAGGTAAAAGGGGTTATCGTTCATCGTTCTCATTAACAGTGCCGATATTCGAGATTTGATACTTGAATGGATTCCCGCAGATGGGCCATTACCTGTACTGTAGCTTTCGGAAGCCAAGCCAAGGCGATGAAGATCTTCTCTTTCAGGTTAAACGTGTATCCGAAGGCCGAGAAAAAGGCTACGACTGTCCGAAGGAATAGGCCTATAAATAACATGGCGATCCCAAGACCTGCAATAGATTTAAGTTATAAAACTCAACTTTAAGTTATAAAACTCAAACAATATCATATGTATTTATACATGTGTCGCCTACAGAGAAATGTATATAACCGTGGTTAAACATAGCAATGGCTGAAGGTGAGTGAAATTGCACCCACCCCACAGCCCCACTGCATGGTCCGTGTGATAACTGTATCAGCGCTTCCCTTTTCGAGGCGCTTTGCTCTTGTAAGTAAACAATTCCGAAATAAGTAAATACGAAAGTACTAAAATACTGCTGTGGCAAAGAGATAACGGTTAGCCGGTCGTATTGTAGTCCGCTGAAGTGAGTTGCACATGATAATTTATATTGAATGTATACAGTATTGCCCAGAAATAACTTTACCATAAACGCGACGTAACAAACAACCAACCCTCAATACGTTCTCTACGTATGACTCGCGAGAACAGAAAAGTAAATTGTCGACTAAACTATTCCAAAGCGGGAAATCAAAGTGCCCGTATTTTTTGTAGGGACAGTTATAAAACAATAAGCCGTGTCAAGAAATTAAATGAACCGGTCTTCGAGAAAATAAATAGCGGTCGCTGTGTGAATCTTCGTTACAAATCCCTACACGATTCATAAACTGAGCTATGTGATGGCAGATAATACTGACGCCACAGGAAAGCGCGAAAACGCTCTACAATATTTGCGTCACCTTGAACACACAGTTGAATTTCAACCTCGATTTTCTCGCACGCGTTTGAGGTAAACTTATTTCTGGGCTGCACTGTAAATGTATATTTCCAATTATGATAATACTCAAGTAGTCCTGTGTATTCCCGTGTGCACTGCTTGTTAAAAGTGGGCTGCAATCATATGGCAGAACAATAAAAAATATCTGTATATTATATGTCTTTCAACTTCTGATAGGTAAATTGCAAGATGGCCTCCAAGATGGCTGTCACTAATAAGTTTGCTCGTATAGACGTTGCAATGACGATGAAAACACTCGAAGAGACATTTTTCTATCCAATAAAGCTCCTTATACAGATTTTGACGTGACAGAGTACATATTTCATAAAAAAACCTCAAAATTTAACACTTAAATAGGTCACAGGATTTTGAAAAATCTAGAGATTTTTATCATCAACAGGAGATGGCAAATACAATTTTATGTAATTATACCTTGGATTTTCCCGACTCCTGGGGATATTTTCGCATACCCTGGCTTATTTTCTATCATAATTCGGTTGTGGAGCATCACAGTAAACGCAATGATCGAAGATCCAATCCCCTCTGTATGGTCCCATTCAACCTACTCTACGTACCAACTTCACAATGTTTATTTATCTCGTATATGAAAAGAACAAATAATTTAATGATCTGCTCTAAAATGTTCAATTCTGTGACCCCATCCCAATATGGCGTCCAATATGACCGCATATTCCATCAAATTACAAACTACTCACAAGTTATACAACCAATTTTCAAGGATGTTTGTATCGGTATAACAATTCATATTTGGAAATCATATAGACAAATGGTGACTGAAGGCAATGAACAACATGCCTGCCATTTTGAAATTACCCACCATTCTTTGCACCGAAGAAGATGCGATTTGACCATTTATTACGTCAGAAAGTTTCAGTTCTTATTCTTATTCTTAGCTAAATGTTTGACGGAGAAGAAAAAAATCGTGAAACACCGTGAAAAAATGTCAACATGATTTGTATCATTCCATTACTATAAAGTAACTATAATTTAAATGTTGAACAAGCAATGCACACGTAATGCCATAATTACTGCACGAGCCTCAGAATTACAGCCTCAGTGTCTGCGGTTTAATTGCAAAGAAAGTGTTATCCTGAAAATAATTGACATTAATATTAACTGAATTTATATATAATCAAGTGGAGAAGAGATTAACTACAGTAATACTTACCAACCACACCCCCATCCAATTTATTGATGTCAATTTCGTTTCCTATCAACCCGAACAGTAAAGGCTGAAAAACTCTCCACACTTTCATCAAGATATCACCCACAGGATTCTGTATATGGAACAGAAATTATTTTAACACATGTACAATGTACAAGTAAGAGGTACTACTATAATACACCTTAAATATGTATACATCTCAAATTTACTATCTCCATACTATAACTGCAATTTCAAGCAATTCTCATGATGGCGACTGTGGTCTTGACGTGAGTATTACCCTTAGAGTTATCTCCCATGGATCTTGCACTGAGGACAACGAGTGCAGTGTGCATCAGGTCCTGCATATAGTATGTTCCCGAAGTCACATGGTCTTCCGAATAGCTGAAAAATGGATCTTCCAAATAACCTTCAGAGTATAGTCGGTAGAGGTCAACGATTTCGACACGTTAACTGAAAGCCTCGGTATTGCAAAAATTGTATACTTATCAATAAACGCCATCACAGATGGAGCCTCGAAATGTGTATGAGTTTATGAACAAATTTACGGATAACAAAGCCTGTCCAGTCCTAGTGGGATGATAGTTTAGACCTGGTTTCTGGGTACATTATTTGTCGCTGAGCGGATGCTGGGTGGCGCTGTGATTTGGAAGAAGCTTTCCTGAGCTTTTTCAGAAGAGCTTCAGCCTGTACATGTATAAGCCATGCGAAATTCTTGTCAAGAATTCCACAGTGACGGAAGCAAGGTTTGGCAGGTACTTGGTGGCTTATCGATTTGTTTTATCGATGTCAAGTTTCAAATCATGTGTAATATCGTCCGAAATACTGCAGATTTCTTGTTATATATTCTTTAGAAATGTCCGTGACAGAATCACAGGAGATGTCATGTTTGTGTTTTGCTGCTGTATTTCCATACGATTATTCTAAAGTGCTATCTCTTACTAACATACAGTGCCCAAGGCTTATTTTGTCCAGCGTATACAGTTCCTGTCAAATGCATATCTTGGGTACAGACGTTTTTAAATGGTATGCCTTTCAATAAAATGCACCATCTCGCGAACATTTTTGTGGCAAGTAAAATTTGGAGAAGAATAACGCAATAGATCTGGCCAATGCTCTCAAAATGCTCTGTGGTGGCCGAAACGCGATACCATATTGTGCAAGGTTTCAAATCATTTCGGCAGAAATGGTGGGTTTGACATATATATCCGGTATAGATTATAAAAAATGAATTATGAAAGTGTAACCTTACTCAGCCTGATATATACATGTTCAGTGATGGGGAATTTGCTCAAATATCTACACTATATCTGCAAAATCTTATATATATTCATGATCTCAAAACTCCTAATATTTAGGGGTTTTTTAAGGGGAATTAGGACTTTTGAAATTTTGAAAGTCATTTTTTCGAATTACTTCAAAGAAATAGTCATATTTTCTTGTGTTTAATTGTGTTTCCTATCTTTCTGAGATGAAATAATGCACCCTTGATAATTGAGTGCCTTTTTGAAAATTTCAACGTGACAAACAAAATGTCAAAATCTCTCAAGTCCCCCTGATTCTTAACCAATTATAATCGGTATTTTTAAGCTGACTGCAGATAGGGAAAAAGTTGCCGATATGTACCGTGCCGAAATGTCGTACCCCCTACTTTGTGACGAAATGTCGCGAGCCGAAATGTGGCATTCCGACATGTCGTTTAAGGGAATGTCGCGTGCCGAAATACCGCGGATCCATTATTCAAAGAACCTGTGGATGTTTTGCAGGAACTTCTTTTGGCATTGACCCGTCATTGACGTTCTTGATGGAGGGAATGAATTATGAACTTAAAGACTCGACATGAACTGGGATAGATACTAGGTATTCCGGAAGTTGTGTTGTCGGATCATGGCAGATCTTCAATCAATGTTAAGCCTATACCTTTCCATCTAGATGTCTTAGTGATTTCACAGAGCTCTCCAGAGTTCTGAACTTTAGTTCTGTGGCTTATGAGGGCTGATTCATGTGATGGGGATATAATAATGCCGATAGAAGAAAGTGTTATGATTAAAGATATAACCTCATCAGCACAGAATCATCAAACTTGATTATCCTGATTATATTGTTGTCGTTAACTCAAGGGCGTAGGCAACGGGGGGCTTGGGGGGGCTTGAGCCCCCCCAAATTTTGACGGCCGGCAAAAAAAAACAAAAAACAAACAAACAAACAAACAAACAAACAAAAAAAAGAAAGAAAGAAAGAAAAAGAAACCTAACATAGCATATAAGATCACGTATCTTATTCAAGTATTATAGGAGAAGTAAACTTATCACCGCCAGTGCATACCATTAGGCTTAAAATAAGATTGCAATTGATCAGTGATCAAAGCCATAGATTGACGATTTCGGGCTCCAATCGAGAATGGAATAGTGTGCTCCAAATCCAGTCAAATGCCGCCTATTTGGACGAAAAACATCAAAACTTCCGATGAGGAGAATTTTTCGTAACTTTTTCACTATAAACTTATTTTGTTTTTCAATTGAGATCCCAGTACTTCTTTATTCACAAACAAGAGATATACAAACTCTCAACTATACTTTTCATAAAGAAACCCTAGAAATAAACCTACTGTGTTTCCCAGATAATAAATCCCAGAGGTTATTTAAAAAATTTATCGTACAACATTGAAACTTCACACAGTATATAAACTAAAAAGCCCGAATTGTAATTCTGTCTTTATTTGGGCCATGTTATTTTGGGGCCACGATAACTTTGATCTGCCATTGTTAAAACATGCGCGCTTGACGTAAAAAGTCAAAAATATCTCACAAATTTTCCATCTAATTTTTGTTTTCGCGATTTATTGAGAACTACTGGAGGGGAATAAATTTAGTATTTTTTTTTTATCTACTGTGTGAAGTTTCAATGTTGTCGGATAAATTGTCCCAGAAATATCGTCGGGAACGTCCGAGACGAAACGTGCTCAGACACGCGCTGCTATCGGGGCACGATAGTATTGTCTAAGGATTAACTTGAATTATAGTGCAAATCTGAGACTGAATGATCACTTCAGCTTGTATATCATTGCAGTGCTCGTCTTTGTTATGAGACATTTTGGGATAAATCAAAGTTCAGTTGTTACAACGTTATACTACTCAGATGCTCCCAGAGAGTGCCAATTTACCATCAAGTTTCAAAAATAAATCTTAAGCTGCGAGGGGGGTTACCCCCCGCTCAGACTCTCCCCCTCTCAAGCCCCCCCAAATCTGACAACTTGTCTACGCCCTTGTAACTGGTTCAGTAAGAGTTGACCCAATCATGAGATCGTAGGTTCATCACATCCACTCACCTGGCCGGTTACCCAACCTTCTTTTCGCCAACCTAACCCGGCCACAAAGGCCATGATGAGAGTTCCCAGTGCACCTGCACCAGGAAAATGTGCTGCTCGACTCCCAAATAAGGCAAATATGCCCCCGGCACATATGAGGAGGAAGCGAAATATAACTTTTGATCCCTGTAAAATAGCAAACGAAATACAAATTTCATTTCGGTTGCCTCACATCCAGGTGACGAGGATCAACACAAAGGTAATGACAGCATCACCAATCATAACCATATTTTATCTTCACCATTAAATTGTAATGGTCATTCTGCTTGTATTGGAAAATTACAAATGTTATAACTGTGAACACACGTTTGTTCAAGATCTTCAGGGAAGAACAATATTTATTTCTACTGAATTATTCCAATATAGATGCAGATGCATCCACATCTTCAAAGAGGAAATTCAGAAAATAGCCCTGTTGTTTTCGGAAAAAGCTTCTTCCAATAATAGCGTATACTGGTTCAGAAAATTGCAAGTAAACCCATTAATTAGTAGAAGAGTGTTGGAGTAACGGAGAGGTAATTGTTACAGGGATATTGTTATACTCACGTGTTTTTGAGGAGGGATATACCAGAGTAGAAGACCAAAACCCACACCCCATGCGATTCCGATAATGGCTTCCAATGGACCGTGTAGAATTGTGTATACTAGATTGGCTACAATTATATCAGTCATTTCGATTAGTACGGCTTACGATTATCATAGTCTAATTCACTGCAATGTTTAAGTTTAGCGCATATTCGAGGTTCATTTTGAACACATGTTTATTGACATGACATGTATTTACACATAGACACTGCATGTTTATCACATAGATACTGCATGAATATTGATATGACATGTGCATACACATTGAAACAGTATGTTTATTGGCATGACATGTGCATTCACATAGATACTGCATGTTTATTGACATGATATGTGTATACATATAGAAACTGTGTGTTTATTGACATGCCATTTCTATAAACATAGAAAATGCATGTTTATTAACATGTCATGTATATACACATAGACACTGCATGTTTATTGACATGACGTGCATAAACATAGACACTGCATGTTTATTGAGATAACATGTGTATACACATAGACACTGCATGTTTATTGACATGGCGTTCATAAGCATAGACACTGCATGTGTATTGACATAACATGTGTATAGACATAGACACTGCATGTTTATTGACATGGCGT
Organism: Hanleya hanleyi; assembly: GCA_036873755.1. Lineage (NCBI taxonomy): Eukaryota > Metazoa > Mollusca > Polyplacophora > Lepidopleurida > Hanleyidae > Hanleya > Hanleya hanleyi. The sequence goes on from JAVTVY010053476.1 coordinate 7,818, forward strand.
TCATAAACATAGACAATGCATGTTTATTAACATGTCATGTACATACACATAGACACTGCATGTTTACTGACATGACGTGCATAAGCATAGACACTGCATGTGTATTGACATAATATGTGTATACACATAGGCACTGCATGTTTATTGACATAATATGTGTATACACATAGACACTGCATGTTTATTGACATAATATGTGTATACACATAGACACTGCATGTTTATTGACATAATATGTGTATACACATAGACACTGCAGAATGATTACCTTTGGAGAAGGCAATGCCCAAAGTAATACCGAAGCCACTGATAGCTACCACGTCGTTGAGGCTAGCACCGGCTATTAACAGGGTAGGGATGCCTTCTCCCACTCCGAGACCCTTCTCTTGTAGAGCTATCATACTGGGGACGACGACAGCTGGAGACACCGCCGACATCACAAAACTGAAGTCATACACATCACACTTATTGTACGGATGCTAAATACTCTTCTAAGTTTGCTCGTTATATACATGTATATTGTTTGTCCTTTCAATATTCTCTGATACTCACAGACACCGTTGTTGGTATTCTCTTCGCATCTCAAATCGGAAATTACAATTTTGAGCTAGTTATGCCGAATGAAAATACAACTGTGTACGATTATGAATAATAACCTCAATGCACCACATCGTACCTCTGATGTTATGATTACGTTTTGAGAAATTATAGAACTATCTGTTACAGAGGTAAAGAGATCCAGTACTATTTCCACATATCAGGGATGCTGATTTGTTCATACCTACTTGTTTTCCTGGAGTAAATACGTTTGAATGAAATACCCGCATGAAATAAATGAATAAATACCATACCCAAGTACAAACGCCCAAAGCCAGGGAAGGCCTAGAAGGAAATGGGCTACCACTCCATCGACTGCGCATTCCACCCATCCGGGAATTGCGGCCAGACGGAAAGCGATACGAAACGTCTTCTTCAAGGCTTTTGGATCCAGGCCTAAGCCCGCTCTTATCAGTATGACACACAGGGCGATTGTCCTGAAAAAATATATCAAACGGATAAGATAACAAGTTTTATTTGAAATAGCAATACATCGCTTGTTCTAGACATTCCATTAGCAGTTGGTTCACAAATTAAAATCAATCTCAATGTTTGCTTAGTTTCTTTACACCTCAATGCGTTTTATCTTATGTGGCAACAGAGTAGGTAACGACAGTGGCATTAAACCTACAGCTTAATATGAGACTTTGGTAAAGCCGGTAACTAAACTTAGCGAAATATATATTTGGGAATTTTACAGTTTAAGGAATAGACAGATCAGTCGGTTGTGCTAAGAAATACCAAAATAATAAGCGGAATATGACAGCTATAGAATATAGGACGTGATAAAACATGAACTCGATGATTGACAAGTTGGTGAGGTATGTAAGTGGGGAAAATTGACGAATTAAAAGCAGTCATATAACTGAAGAGTAAAAAGCAACCGTAAAATATCCTCCCGACACCTCATCAGATTACAATACGGAGGTAATGTTTCGGGTTCCTTGACCAGGTTATAGGGACGTACCGAGATATATCACTGTTCCAATGTGCATGTTTCGCCAAAATCTGGGAAATTAAATGCAAGATTCAAATTGACTTGACACTTATGAGTTACCATCACCCAGATTTTGATGAAACATGCACACTGGAACAGTGAGTCTGTGTTGAAACTCAAAGTATACACACCTTAAGCTTGAAGCAAGCATTGGAAAGTGCATACAAAGTTTGAAATATATGTATTAAGGCAGTGTGACGTCACTGACCCTAAATATGATTGCAACAGACCACCATAGAATATCATGCCTTATTTGCAGTTTACTCTGTGTAAAAGAATTACAATAAATATTTTTCCACACTGTTTGCAATGGTCTTTCATTTGATGGAAACTTCACTTGAGGTTTTATGATCACTTTAAACATGTATATTTGGTTCCAAAAACGTAGCAGAAAGCGATTTTTGTCACGGGTAAGCTGGTAGATTTTCTTTGTAATTCTTCATTCCTATTCAGATTGACTTTAAATGTACGCATGTGGTCTGTAAATTACACGAACTGCGTCCATGGCTCGTTGCCTTACGTCACTAGCTCGGGATGTCTCTGTACAATTAATCAGCAGAGTTATGAGTAGAGGTCATGTGTTTTAAACGATACATTACCTTAATGCAGATGCCCACATTCTGTCTACGTCTTTCCCGAAGTTAACCACGGGAACGTTTCTTAACAGACACCCCACCATCAACATGCCTGAAATATAATTTAGAGAACGAAAAGTTTGGGAGAGCATTCATGGGCGTCACGAGGATTGCTTAACAGGAATCGTTTCTAATGATTGCCTGTATGTATAGGTCCGGTATGTTTTGGACCTGAGAGCGGGATCGTTCGCACCCAACGAGCCAGCGACGCCCATTGCATTGACAGGTATTTAATGAAAATTGTCTGTGGATGTCTCTACATGATTCGGTTTGAGAAAATGCAAAAATAATGGATTCAAAGCTCGAGCAATTGGTTGTATCATTCGCGCCATTTTAAAGAATGTAATTGGATTGAGGGGAATGAGTTTGCCAGATACTTCTCAAATCTATAGCTGAATCTGGTATACATCGTCTAAGTTTGACTGAATCGGTCTTCTATTATTCACAACAAAGTTCGTATTGACTTGTATAACACTATAGAAAGATTGTGTGTTTGCAGATTTTGTTATTGGTGGTAAATCTCTGTATCAGTATTATCGTAGAATACAAAATGTTCAAAGACGAAATTGTATTATACAGTTGGACGGGGAATAAGTGCAGTATGTATCGGAGTTTGGGTTCGTCTGAAATTCTGTTGTCACCCAAAATTGAAGTATTTTGATTTGATTTTATCAGCATCATACCCTACTCTGTATTAAACAATATAGGCGTTAACTCCATTGGTCCCACTATTAGCAAACGACAAAGTGTCTTGGTATTTCAAAGGGCTATCATTAATCAAACATACACACTCCAGTCTATCCATTGGCATATAATTCCTTTCTGGTCTCTCTATACACTCGCCTTTGACCGTTTCACTGATTTTATAGTTGGAAAAGATGACGTTGTGGAATGCGGTTTGAAAGATCACTTCCGGATGGGAGCCCACGAACTACATTGTTTAGAAATTGGACAGCAGATATTTACTGTAAAATTCATAGATAAAAGCTGTGATTTTCAGCATTCCTTGTAAATCTGATATTTCAAATTGCAGATGAGGCTTCAAACTGTACTTCCTGGTGTTGATTTAGGCCACTTTGTGGAAAGCATGGTGGAGGGAGACATGATCAACGAGGGGTGAGAAGGCTCCCTATTTACGAATTGAATGACACTCGGTAAGACCGGTCAGCTGTCAATGGCGGGAAGTTGAACGACATGGCTTTGTTCTACTCATATAACCATCTCTCCTTCCATGTCTTACACTCGGTAATATGTACCAAAATAACTCCATGTTAGTCTATTTTTCTTGACAAAGAAAACATCCACGAGATATCAATATAACTTTCTCTAGTATTTTTATCCACAAGTATACAAAAAAGGACCACAAACAAAGTTTCAACGTCAATCAAGATTATGTTGTGCTGTGTCTGGATGTGTCTGGATGTGGTGCTTAAGGCGAAGATGTAAATTAACAGTGTGATACCCATGTGAAAAACATCATAAAAATCAGGATTGGAGTGGGGGGGGGGGGCGTCAGTATCCCAGCGTGCCATGTGAGTCCATCAACTTTGGGATCTCTCGTCTCGTCTCTCACAGAAATAACCATAAATTTAGTTTTTTTTTATATAGATATGAACATATATTTTTACTCAAATTTTCAAGTAAATCACTGTTTCATCTGAACCCACTTATAAAATGAGGGTCACCAGGTTCTTTCTCTTCCTATTGAACAAAAATCTTCTCTTTTTTTTTACATTTTCACTTCTATCTTCATGTGATTCTATTACCCCTATCTGTCCTGAGCTTTTTGGGACGTATCCTGGCCTGGAAGCTCCCTAATTATTTTTCTTACCCCTTGAGCTAGGGAGCTGAAACTTACCACACCATACCCTTGGGTCAAGCTCTCCTAGAAAAGGCAATAAAATCCAAGATGGTAGCTTCGATGACGTCACAGCGACGTCATTTTCGAAGAAAGGCATTTTTTGGTCGATTTTTCGGTCAGATTTTTCGATTTTTTTATTTATACAATTTTTTCGCAAAAACTGCATGACAATTTAGTAAATATTATTGTGATGTGACATAGAATAGTTTTTCTCCACTTTTCATCACGGAAAAGCAGAAATTTTGAAGAAATATGACGAAAAAAAATCACTTTTCTGGTACCCCACCTCGTCGCAATCTTGAATTTACCCATGATCCTCTGCTCGGGGGGTCATGCAAAGAGGATCAAAATGACCCCAATATAATAAAAGATAAAGTAACGGAGTTTCAGTTCTCCATTTTTTGTCGTTCCGGAGATAGCGCAGAAAGTCAGGTAGGGTTAATTCATTCATTCAAAATTCCAAAGAACGCAAAATGGCGTCCTGGCCTGGCTTTCATCGGGTCATGCGCAGTGGCGTTTGTTTTGACCTCGCATCCTGCCTTCGCATCCTGACCTCGTATCCTGGCTTCGCATCCTGCCTTCGCGCTTCGCATCCTGCCTTCGTGTTTGGACTTCGCGCTTGGCATCCTGCCTTCGCACTTCGCATCCTGCCTTCGCTTCCTGGCTTCGCATCCTGGCTTCGCGCTTCACATCCTGCCTTCATGTTTGGACTTCGCGCTTCGCAGCCCGCCTCCGCGCTTCGCATCCTGCCTTAATCGTGTTTGGACCTCGCGCTTCGCATCGTGCCTTCGCACTTCGCATCCTGCTTTCGCATTTCACATCCTGCCTTCGCACTTCGCATCCTAGCCTCGCGCCTTCGCATCCATGCCTACGTGTTACCAAATTACATACCTGAAACAATGCAGCGATGTCCCTTACTGGCCACCATAGTTTGGTGCTGCGCTTTGGTTACAATGGACAACACATGAATGAGTCTACAGTGAAAAATACTGGCGACTGAGCCTGGAATAATATTGTTCACTACCGTTCACTACCCGTACAGATTAGGGGGCGTACATTGCCTAAACTCAGCTGCTATGGCCGTACAGTAATAAAATGTGGTGCTCCTCTTTCGTCATGTGTCGCAAGATTTCTACCTGCCCAATATCGTTACATTCTTGACAGATTGTCCATCAGATGTTGAAGACGTGTAGTCATGTAAAATATCGGTATAAAATGTTATAAAATTTGAACAAATTATCATAAACTGCGAAAAACTGGATTTTGTATGAAGTTGTTCATAAATGACGGCCTTTTTCGCGAAGCGTAGACAATCTTCAAAGCTGAAACTTCTCCACTTCTTGAATGTGGATCTAGGCTTTTGAATGCAGGATAACTGAAGTCTCAACAAGGAAGATTGCCTACACATTTCCGAGTTCTCCGAGCACTTTTGTCTTTTCAACTTACCACGCCGTGTAGCGGCCGTAACGATTATTAGGTACCATCGTTTTCAGTCGTACAGGAATATACGGGGTGCGGAAGGGTCCACCTGAATCAGTTCTCAACGTTGTGGCTCACTAGACCTCCAGCATACAAAATCTGTCGGGCTGACGTAACTGGTTACTGGTTACTCGACCAGTTTTCCTTGACAGGTGTGACAAAATTGATGGAAGTCTGTAGTGGCCATTAGCTTGCTTACAAGCTTGTATTATAGACGATGACCGTACCAGAGCAGGAAAAAGCGAATGGCCGTAACAGTCTTCCACAAATTTGATTTCACTTGTCAAGGAAAACTGGGTCGTGTGTACCAGGCTTAAATCAGCGCTTTGGTCAGAGTTCCAGTAGAAGTGTAGAAACACATGATGATCATTAGCGCGTGTCAAAAACAGTCGCATCGCGTCGGAGTGGTGACCACTTACCCAACAATGGTGGAAGTCGGAACATGCCCACAATTTCTCCACCAACCATTCCAAGGACAACAATGAGCAGGATGCCGAAGAAGTTACCACCGGGAAGGGCTTGTTTAGATGTGATTGCCCAAAGGGAGCCCCATATGAGTAACACTGCCAGTAAGAGAGTGATGAATCGAGACACAGGACCATGGGGTGGACACATTAGCGAATACTTCACTCTGTCCAGTCTAGACGGGTTTGCTGGAAGTTTATGGTACTCGGTCCAGCATGGTTTAGCCAGTTTGCGAAAACACGATCTCAGTCCTTGACAGCGCCCGGCTGATGATTCCACGCCGTATGACTTGGAGTCCACTGCATATTTGCTTTTCTCGTTTTTCGTTTCATTCCTGCAATCAGATACAAAGCATTGATTTAACCTCCTAATCGGTCTATAGCATGTCGCCATAATTTTTTCGCTGATCATCATTTCCACGATGTAAAGGTTCACCTATTTTGGACTCTATTATACGGACACGCATCCTGTATTTTTCAAAATAACACTGCTTTCTAGTTCTTACCATTTAACACACCTTTGATAGAGGGTAGGTAATTTTGCTTTTCACTACCAATAGGACTAATATATTCGGCATATGAATAAGATTTTTCTGGAATATTTATTCTAAAATTGGATTTGATGTGACGAGTTTCATTTGAAGAGTGTACCAGTTCAGATATCCTATCATTCATTCATGCAAATTCCTGGGATCATCAATGCGAATGAGAAAAAATGTTTCTATTTTTTCAAGCAAAAATAACAATGGCAATCTTTTCGATTTAACGTTTGCAGACACATTATAGTCGTGCAACGTTCAATTGTATGCCGCCTACCACGATTCTTTATACCGAGAACACAACACATTCCCCGAACGCAACAATTGATGTACCGTTGTTTCACCTGTACGCATATCTCAAAAACACTATAGTGGTATTTTGTTGAGAGGTAAGTTCATATAACTGTATTGTGAGTCAGCTCCTATGATAACTCTCTCTTGTGTCACTTGACTCCACACCTTTCTCACACAACTCATCCAACTGAAACACTCATACCAAACTTTGGTCATTCCCTCATGTAAGAAGTCACGGGAGTGCTGGTACATGCAGTACATGGAGATGGCAGCCATGCAGTGGACATCAGATCAATATTACAATTATAGTATATTGTTGCTCATAATACACAAGGCATTCTCTCAGTCAATGACACCACGGAGCATACTATAGAGTAGGCCTCCTGATGAAACTATACATGCACAGTACAGTACAACGCAGGACTTCGTCAGATCCTAATTTATCTTTTTCTCAGCGTAACTGCGTAATTCCAGCTATAACCCTCTCTTTTTCTGACCGCGTAACTGCGTAACTCAAGATATAGATCTCTCTTTATGACAGCGTAACTGCGTAACCTCGTCGAAGGACCATTTCCTTTTTGCTCAGCGTAACTGCGTAACTTTGTCAGACCCTTTCTGTTTTGCTCAGCGTAACTGCGTAATTTCGGATCTAGACCTCTCTTTTCCTGAGAGCGTAACTGCGTAACTTTAGGTGCACCGTAGACATCTGTTTCTGACAGCGTAACTGTGTAATTTCGGCGATGGATTATTTATTTCCTCAACGTAGCTGCGTAACTTCGTCAAACTCTTTCTCTTTTTCTCAGCGTAAAGTTCTGCTTGTCTCCAGTGATGGACCAATTCATTTTACTCACAGCGTAACTGCGTAACTTCGTCAGACCCTTTCTCTTTTGCTCGGCGTAAATGCGTAACTTGGCTCTAGACCCCTCTTTTACTGAGAGCGTAACTGCGTAATTTTAGGTGTACCATAGACATCTTTTTCTGACAGCGTAATTGCGTAAGTTCAGCTGTGAACCTCTTTGCATGCGGACAGCGTAACTGCGTAACTTCATCCATGGACCATTTATTTTTGCTCTGCGTAACTTTATTAGACCCTTTCTGTTTTGCTCCTCACAAATACCATAACATGATTTGAGGCTTTCCCTTTTTGTCAGCTAAGTCCAGGGATAAATCAATTCATCTTTTCTGACAGCGTAACTGCGTAACTCCAGATATAGATCTCTCTATATGACAGCGTAACTGCGTAACCTCATAGAAGGACCATTTCCTTTTTGCTCAGCGTAACTGCGTAACTTTGTCAGACCCTTTCGCTTTTGCTCGGCGTAAATGCGTAACTTGGTTCTAGACCTCTCCTTGACTCGAGAGCGTAACTGCGTAATTTTAGGTGTACCATAGACATCTTTTTCTGACAGCGTAACTGCGTAAGTTCAGCTGTGAACGTCTTTGCATGCGGACAGCGTAACTGCGTAACTCCATTCATGGACCATTTATTTTTGCTCTGCGTAACTTTATTAGACCCTTTCTGTTTTCCTCCTCACAAATAGCATTAACTTGATTAGAGGTTTTCCCTTTTTGTCAGCGCAAGTGCGTAAGTCCAGGGATACATGTAAATCAATTCCTCTTTTCTAAAGCGTAACTGCGTAAATCCAGATATAGATCTCTGTTTATGACAGCGTAACTGCGTAACTTCGTCGAAGGACCATTTCCTTTTTGCTCAGCGTAACTGCGTGACTTTGTCAGACCTTTTCTGTTTTGCACAGCGTAACTGCGTAATTTCGGATGTAGATCTCTCTTTTCCTGAGAGTGTAACTGCGTAACTTTAGGTGCACCGTAGACATCTGTTTCTGACAGCGTCACTGTGTAAATTCGGCGATGGATTATTTATTTCCTCAACGTAGCTGCGTAACTTCGTCGAACCCTTCCTCTTTTTCTCTGCGTAACTTCGTCAGACCCTTTCTCTTTTGCTCGGCGTAAATTGGCTCTAGACCTCTCTTTTACTGAGAGCGTAACTGCGTAATTTTAGGTGTACATGTACCATAGACATCTTTTTCTGACAGCGTAACTGCGTAAGTTCAGCTGTGAACCTCTTTGCATGCGGACAGCGTAACTGCGTAACTAACTTTATTTTTGCTCTGCGTAACTTTATTTGACCATTTCTGTTTTGCTCATCATAAATAGCATAACTTGATTAGAGGCTTTCCCTTTTTGTCAGCGTATGTGTGTAAGTCCAGGGATAAATCAATTCCTCTTTTCTGACAGCGTAACTTCGTCAGACCCTTTCTCTTTTGCTCGGTGCAAAAGCTTAACTTGGCTGTAGACCTCTCTTTGATCCGAGAGCGTAACTGCGTAATTTTAGGTGTACCATAGACATCTTTTTCTGACAGCGTAACTGCGTAAATTCAGCTGTGAACGTCTTTGTATGTGGACAGCGTAACTGCGTAACTCCATTCATGGACCATTTTTCTGACAGCGTAACTGCGTAAATTCAGCTGTGAACGTCTTTTTATGTGGACAGCGTACATGTAACTGCGTAACTCAATTCATGGACCATTTATTTTTGCTCTGCGTGAAGTTCTGCGTATATCTCCAGTGATGGACCAATCCATTTTACTCACAGCGTAACTGCGTAACTTCGTCAGACCCTTTCTCTTTTGCTCGGCGTAAATGCGTAACTTGGCTGTAGACTTCTTTTTTCCTGAGAGCGTAACTGCGTAACTTTAGGTGCACCGTAGACATCTGTTTCTGACAGCGTAACTGTGTAAATTCGGTGATGGATTATTTATTTCCTCAATGTAGCTGCGTAACTTCGTCAACCCCTTTCTCTTTTTCTCAGCGTAAAGTTCTGCGTATCTCCATGCAGTGATGGACCGAATTCATTTTACTCACAGCGTAACTGCGTAACTTCGTCAGACCCTTTCTCTTTTGCTCGGCGTAAATGCGTAACTTGGCTCTAGACCTCTCTTTTACTGAGACCGTAACTGCGTAATTTTAGGTGTACATGTACCACAGACATCTTTTTCTGACAGCGTAACTGCGTAAGTTCAGCTGTGAACCTCTTTGCATGCAGACAGCGTAACTGCGTAACTCCATCCATGGACAATTTATTTTTGCTCTGCGTAACTTTATTTGACCATTTCTGTTTTGCTCATCATAAATAGCATAACTTGATTAGAGGCTTTCCCTTTTTGTCAGCGTATGTGTGTAAGTCCAGGGATAAATCAATTCCTCTTTTCTGACAGCGTAACTGCGTAACTTCGTCAGACCCTTTCCCTTTTGCTCGGCGTAAAAGCGTAACTTGGCTGTAGACCTCTCTTTGATCCGAGAGCGTAACTGCGTAATTTTAGGTGTACCATAGACATTTTTTTCTGACAGCATAACTGCGTAAGTTCAGCTGTGAACGTCTTTGTATGCGGACAGCGTAACTGCGTAACTCCATTCATGGACCATTTATTTTTGCTCTGCGTAACTTTATTAGACCCTTTCTGTTTTGCTCCTCACAAATAGCATATGATTAGAGGTTTTCCCTTTTTGGCAGCATAAGTGCGTAAGTCCAGGGATAAAGCAATTCCTCTTTTCTGATAGCGTAACTGCGTAACTCCAGATACAGATCTCTCTTTATGACAGCGTAACTGCGTAACCTCGTCGAAGGACCATTTCCTTTTTGCTCAGCGTAACTGCGTAACTTTGTCAGACCATTTCTGTTTTGCTCAGCGTAACTGCGTAATTTTGGATCTAGACCTCTCTTTTCCTGAGAGCGTAACTGCGTAACTTTAGGTGCACTGTAGACATCTGTTTCTGACAGCGTAACTGTGTAAATTCGGCGATGGATTATTTATTTCCTCAACGTAGCTGCGTAACTTCGTCAAACCCTTTCTCTTTTTCTCAGCGTAAAGTTCTGCGTATCTCCAGTGATGGACCAATTCATTTTACTCACAGCGTAACTGTGTAACTTCATCAGACCCTTTCTCTTTTGCTCGGCGTAAATTGGCTCTAGACCTCTTTTACTGAGAGCGTAACTGCGTAATTTTAGGTGTACATGTACCATAGACATCTTTTTCTTACAGCATAACTGCGTAAGTTCAGCTGTGAACCAGTCTTTACATGCTGACAGCGTAACTGCTTAACTCCATCCATGGACCATTTATTTTTGCTCTGCGTAACTTATTAGACCCTTTCTGTTTTGCTCCTCACAAATAGCATAACATGATTAGAGGCCTTCTCTTTTTGTCAGCGTAAGTGCGTAAATCCAGGGATAAATCAATTCCTCGTTTTCTGACAGCGTAACTGCATAACTCCAGATATAGATCTCTCTTTATGACAGCGTAAGTGCGTACAACCTCGTCGAAGGACCATTTCCTTTTTGCTCAGCGTAACTGTGTAACTTTGTCAGACCCTTTCTCTTTTGCTCAGCCATGTCAGCGTAACTGTGTAATTTCGGATCTAGACCTCTCTTTTCCTGAGAGCGTAACTGCGTAACTTTAGGTGCACTGTAGACATCTGTTTCTGACAGCGTAACTGTGTAAATTCGGCGATGGATTATTTATTCCCTCAACGTACCTGCGTAACTTCGTCAAACCCTTTCTCTTTTTCTCAGCGATTTTGCATAACTCCAGTGATGGACCAATTCATTTTACCGACAGCGTAACTGCGTAACTTCGTCAGACCCTTTCTCTTTTGCTCGGCGTAACTGCGTAACTTGGCTCTAGACCGCTCTTTTACTGTGAGCGTAACTGCGTAATTTTAGGTGTACCGTAGACATCTTTTTCTGACAGCGTAACTGCAAGTTCAGCTGTGAACCTCTTTGAACCATTGAATTTTGCTCTGCGTAACTTTATTAGACCCTTTCCGTTTTGCTCATCATAGTTCTGCCATTTCTCCAGATAATTATATTTCAAATTAGGTCAATCCAATATGGCTGCCAAAGCTTTTGACTAATCATCATCTTGTCACTGTACTGCATATGTATGCAACATATGATGTAAGAGCATTTGGAGTTATCAGCACAGACGGTAAAGGGCTTAGATATACACGTGTGCATCATTTTTCAGCCTACATGTATATGAGTGTAACCCATCAAAACATTGTATTAACTAGAATTTGACCTACCTTGATGAAATAGTACGTTTTGATGAAGTTGAATAGGCTTCAATAAAGTACTGTAGTGTACATTTGAACAGCCAAGCCATATCCCTGCAGAAACTGCAACAACTAGAATTTGACCTTGATAAAATAGGCCAAGGTCAATGACATGGTTATCCAGCTGATGGCCGATAGGAGCAATTATTGTCTGGATCCGATTGGGTGAAAACTATGGTGGCCATCTTTAATTTATGCGAAACCATTAATCTTGTGTATCTAAGATACCATTTCGCTGTTCAGTGTGAAACGTGGCATAGATCATCGATACATCAAGAAACTTTCAAGGAATGACCGAGGTATGATAGCACTCCATTTCCAGGTAACAGGCTGCATCTTCAGTCTGTCCCCGAACTCACGACCTTCGTGACAATAGCCGAACCACTCTATCCATTCAACCACGGAATCACTCTACAAGAGACTGTCTTTAAAGTCTATTTATACTTCGCACATGTGCTTGTTTTACCTAGAAAAACTATGTCATCATCTGGTTTGTCTCTGGTAATTCCTGCTCTCCTCCCCTGCACACCGCTCTTCAGTGCCGGAGGGAGACTTGAGCATGCAGCACAGGCCCGCAAAACAAGAGTTTTGGGGGGTGTGGATGGTGGTATTACGGTGACGTGTCGAAATATGGGGTCTCTATATATAATACCATGCTTTATATAAATCCACCAGTTGTGGATTTATATAAAGCATGGGGTTATATATAGAGACCACCGTAATACCACCGTCCACACCCCCCAAAACTCTTGTTTTGCGGACTTGTGGTATGCAGTAAACCCACCAAGAGAAATATCAACCAGTTTAATATTGAATAAGCTGAAAGTTTCTTAGCATAGATTATTACCTCATTTCGGTATGATTTCATACCTGCTGCAGGGGAAACCTTGGCGGCCATCTTTAATTCATGCAAAATCTTTAATGATGTACATCTCTGAATGAGTGAGTTAGGGGTTTAACATCACGCGGAATCACTCTACAAGAGACTGTCTTTAAAGTGAATTATACTTCGCACATGCGTTTGTTGTACCTAGAAGAACTATGATGTCATCTGGTTTGTGTTTGATAGTTCTTACTCTTCTCCCCTGCACATCGCTCTTCAGTGCCGGAGGGAGACTTGAGAATGCGGTGAACCCAGAAAGCGAAATATCAACCTCTTTAATACTGAAAACCTAAACCTAAAAGTTTCTTAGCATAGATTCTTACCTCATTTCGGTATGCTTTCATACCTGGAGGGGAAACCTTGATCGCCATCTTTAATTTATGAAAAATCTTTGATGATGTGTATCGCTGAGTGAGTGAGTTAGGGGGTTTAACATAGCGTTCAACACCTTGGAGGCCATCTTTAATTTATGCAAAATCTTTAAAGGTTATACAAAATGGTCTCAAAATCTGCTACTTTTTTGTGCTAAATTGTTGTAGAGGTGATTATATAGACTTGTTTTACATTTTTGTATGTTTTCAAACTGCCCAAGGTTGGAAATAGCAGCAGTAAAGTGCGACAATTTCATGCCCCTTTCAAAACGGCGAAAGCTGTGACCGCTCGACCTGTGACGTCACAACCTGATTACGATCTCGCTCAAATGCCTGTTGTGACGTCAAAATGTCAGGGACATCACGCTAGAACTCCCACAGTTGGGTGAATATTTCGTAACAACGCCCGACGTCATAGACTATGACGTTTAGGGCGCAATCGTAATCAGGTTGTGACGTCATGCACCAGAGGTCACGGCTCCAATACGTTTTTCCCCACATGTGTGCTATTCGTGTCCTAAAACCCACTTCGACGACATTATTCGAGAAAAAAATACTAATTTGTTGTTTGGAACACTACTGGGTATGTTTTAATGCAAAGTAGTATAGGGTCATTTGGTATAACCTTTAATGATGTATATATCTCTGACTGAGGGGTTTAACATCGCGTTCAACACCATTTGGGTCATATAGCGACGATATACTATCTGCGATATGGTTAGCTGGACATGTGTGACTATCCATGTACAGCCATAATGTAGAGGAAATTAAACTTCCCCTAGTGGCAACAGACATGGTACAAAACTCGTGCCTCACCCTATTGGGGGCCATTTAAGTGTTCTATATGAAAGTTGAATAACCAAATCAGTTCCTCTGAGTGGCAGGAAGGATGGGCAGCCATGTTTAAGTTATGCAAAACCATTATGATCTCTATCTCTGATACTGTTGAAGACGAATTATGATGTCATCTGGTTTGTGAATTAATAGTTCCTGCTCTTCTCTCCTGCATACTGCTCTTCAGTGCCGGAGGGAGAGTTGAGTATGCAACCCAGCAAGCCAAATATCAACCGCTTTACTAAAAGTTTCTTAGTGTAGTTTTTTACCGTATTTCGGTACCTTGGCGGCCATCTTTAATTTATGCAAAAACTTTAATGATGTATTTCTCTGGTACCATTTAAGTGTTCTATACGGAACTTGGTATACAGCATCGATGTATCAAGAGACTTGTAATGAATAAATTACATGAGTTCCCTTGAGTGGTGGGAAGGATGGACAGCGATCTTGAACTTATGCAAAAGGCGTATTCCACGTAAAACTATACCACTTTCCGTCAAATTGTCTGTCTCACCGGAAAATGACGTTTGTAACATTAAAAATGTTAAAAAACTGACTCTGTGTCTTGTACTTTGTTTGCTAAACACACAAATGTTGTGTAATGTATGCATATCTGAATATAAACAGTTTTACACTGCACATTTCTTATCTGCAGTATAATAGAGAGACAGAAATGTAAAAGTTACTAATGTCATTTGTTCTAATGTCATATGTCCGTCCAACTTTATTTATAATATTCACCACAAAACAAATGTCAATTAAATTATTGAATTAAAGATTTACAGTGGTGCTACATGTAGCTTGACCTTATTGAGATAAAAGTACCATTGCCAGTGTATTAAATACCAATACATCAATACTATGAGCATTTAAAAAACGTTTCTAATGTAATTTCCGTCCAACTCCCTTGATGGAAAGGACATTAGAACTTTTTTGACAAGGCTCAATATTACAGCATGGGTGACGACATACACTGACAATGGTACAGATATATCAATATGCTTGGCCTAATTCCACTGAGCATATGCAAGTGCTTCTGTTATAAGAAATTTCTTGAACATTTCTTCGAATAGATTTTGATGGACAACTGACATTAGTAACACAAATGTTACTAATGTCATTTATGTTTTGTTCCGCTAAACTAAAAACTGTACAAATAATTCATAGGGGCACTAATGTTTATTTTCATCTTATGCAATTCATTGACACATTTTAGAGGGAACTTTGTTTGTTTATGATGTCTTCCAAGTTATTGGTGTTACTAATGTCATATTCCGTCAACGACGGACAAAAATGGGAGTTAGTGGTACAGTTTTGCGTGGAATCCGCCAAAATCATTTATGATCTCTATGATCGCTGATACCGTTCAAGTGCTTGATGTAAAATTTGATATACCTCATTGATACATCAAGAGACATAGGATGAATGACAGAAGTTGTTTCTCTGATTGGGCAGAAATCTTGGCAACCATTTTTAATTTATGCAAAATAATTAATGATCTATATCTTTGGAAATGTTTAAGTGTTCATTATGAAACTTGGTAAACATCATCGATGCATGAAGAGACAACGAATGACAGAACCAGTTTTCTCTGATTGTTCGGAAACACACTTGGTGACCATTTTGAATTTATTCAGAATCATTAAAGATCTATATCTGATAATCCCTGGTTATACTGTTGATGCACTATCGACTGTAAGCTTATGCTGTGATTTACGATGAGCAGAAGAGAAATTATCTGAGAAAGTTACGCAGTTATGTGGAGATTAAGAGAAAGGATTCAGGGCTGAAGTTATGCAGTTACGCTAAGGCCATAAGTCACATGATTGGATGACCATCCCTCCTCTACATTTTGAGGGCAAATAATTAAAATATATGAGGGATTTACATTCTCATGAGTAATATTTACTCATTTTCTTCAAATTCGTATACAACTTGTTTGCAATTTAATAATTAATAATAATTAATTTTTAGGATCTATCATGCGTATTTAAAAAATCAAGGTACCGTAATGCTAAACAACCAATCAAGTGACAATGGCCTAACATAAAAGGGATTTAGGGCTGGAGTTACGCACTTACGCCAAGAAGGGAGAGGATGGATTTATCCCTAGACCCAGTTACAGACAAATAAGGGAAATTCTCTGACGAAGTTACGCCGTTACGCTGTCCCAGAGATAGGTCCACAGCTGGAGGTACGCAATTACATTGACAAAATAGAAAACCAGTTACGCGGTCACAAACACAGGTCTACACCTGCAGTTACGCAGCAAAAAGAGAGAAAGGGTCTGATGAAGTTACGCATTTACGCTGAGTAAAAAATAATGGTCCATGAGTGATATTACACACTTACGCCGTCACAGAGAGAGGTCTGCACCTGGAGTTACGCAGTTATGCTGTTAGAAGAAGAGCAGTTTCGCTGAGAGATAGCCTCTAATGAAGTTACACGATCACAGAGAGGTCTATATCCCCAGTTACGCTGTGGAAAGAAAAAGAGTCTGACGAAGTTACGCATTTACGCGGAGTAAAAAGAGATGGTTCACCACTGAAATTATGTGGTTACGCTGTCACAGAGAGAGACCTACACCTTAAGTTACGCAGTTACGCTGTCAGAAAAAGAGCAAGGATTTTTATCCCTGGACTTACGCAGTTACGCTGACAAAGAGAGAAATCCTCTAACGAAGCTACACTGTCACAGAGAGGCCTATACCTCACGTTACGCAGTTACGCTGCAAAAGGAGAGAAAGGGTCTGATGAAGTTACGCATTTACGCTGAGTAAAAAATAATGGTCCATCAGTGAAATTACGCACTTACGCTATCACAGAGAGAGGTCTACACCTGGAGTTACGCTGTCAGAAAAAGAGCAAGAATTTATCCCTGGACTTACGCAGTTACGCTGACAAAGACAGAAAGCCTCCAACGAAGCTACACTGTCACAGAGAGGCCTATACCTCGAGTTACGCAGTTACGCTGCAAAAGGAGAGAAAGGGTCTGATGAAGTTACGCATTTACGCTGAGTAAAAAATAATGGTCCATCAGTGAAATTACGCACTTACGCTGTCACAAAGAGAGACCTACACCTGAAGTTACGCAGTTACGCTGTCAGAAAAAGAGCAAGGATGGATCCCTGGACTTACGCAGTTACGCTGACAAAGACAGAAAGCCTCTAACGAAGCTACACTGTCACAGAGAGGCCTATACCTCAAGTTACGCAGTTACGCTGCAAAACGAGGGAAAGGGTCTGATGAAGTTACGCCTTTACGCTGAGTAAAAAATAATGGTTCATCAGTGAAATTACGCACTTACGCTGTCACAGAGAGAGGCCTATACCTCAAGTTACGCAGTTACGCTGCAAAAGGAGAGAAAGGGTCTGATGAAGTTACGCATTTACGCTGAGTAAAAAATAAT
>JAVTVY010053477.1:0-25906 GCA_036873755.1 Hanleya hanleyi
TCATCATACAGCAGTAAGCTAAAAAAAAGTTAATAATAATCATGATAATCATTTTGCATCTTGAAGTTTTCATCCCTTAGATGAGGAGTGTTATGAGTCTAACATCAGTTGAAAAGGAGGCATCAAACTTATTGTAGGTGGTACCATCTTGGATGTTACTAAACCTCCCCAGACTCCCTTCCCCATTATTGTAACCCATGTTACTTGTGGTTTCTGTGATTCATGAATTGGTAGAATTCAATGTTTACATTTTAGCTTTTCATATCTTTAGTTGTTCATTTGATTGCAAACAGTCTAGTGTTTATTTAGAGCATTCATAAAGTTAGACCGCGGTTCACAGTTCCTTATTCGTCATCCAGCTACTCATAGCCGCACCCCAAGCAGCGCCCCCTGGCGTCAGATTTGGGATACAAATATGCAAAGATATCGATTCCACATGAACTCTTGTATATAGATGAAGCTAGGTATTCGTACTGTTAGAAATCAGATCTGTTATTAGATTATATCCGAATATGATTTAAATATATGAATTTTATTTCAATTATTCACTGATGACTGCAAGAAATAACACTGGGATGTAACTTGGTTGCTCATATGGTTCCGATGTATTTGCAAGAATTTAGAATTTAACTAAATCTGCAAATACATGTACAATTTGCACCACAACAATCAGGTGCAGATTTCATTTAAATCTGCATCTGGATGAACGTTAAACCTTGATGTGGTTGTACGTTTAACCTTGATGTGGTTGTACGTTGAACCTATTTCTGAGAAAACATTGAACCTGAATCTGGTTATACGTTGAACCAGTAATTGGTTATAGGTAACACCAAATTTTGGTTCAGGGTTTTCCATGGTTAAACGTTGAACCAGAAACTGGTTCAATGTTTACCTTTCAGTTCAACGTTACACCTTTTCGTGGTTGAACGTTTAACCTCATTTCAGTTCAACGTTGAAATTTGCTTGGTGCTACGTTGAACCAGTTTATGGTTGCAACCGAGTTACATCCACTTTATGGTTGAACGTTTACTCAGCGTTTTTACAGTGTACGACAGAGAATCTACACGTAGGCCAATATCTCTCATCTTCATATACTAGCCGACTTCTCGGCTCACACGGGTCACTGCACGGATAGACTCTTCTTTGTTAGCTCAATAATGTGTAAAAGGCAGATTGGGGGCCCACGTTGGAAACTGGACCCTGCAAAATGGCACCTGGGTAATAATTCACTCGGGCGCAAGTTCTTTTGGCTACTGAAACTTACTCATTGCTCCCCAGGATATGTCCTTTCACCGTGCCCAATGGGGGACTTACAAAATACCAACTATCCAATCAGATTCTGTGATTCCCACTTCCTGTTTGTCGATTTTGGCTCAGTTAACAAATCAACTGACATAACTAGCTCTTCTTGTTTATCTCCTGATCCTATATTATGCTAACCCCCCATTGGGCAACCCAGGTTAGGGGTATATAGATACTTCACTCTTACAGTGACACTGGCAGGAATCCTAGTCCTAGGTAATTTAGACCGACTCCCACTGCCTTTCCCATTTAGTATTTCATATTCGGATATAGGTTAGGCATTTTCGTGGCATCCGATTGCATACGGATATTCCCTGTGATTGTACTATGCAACGCCATGCGCTGTGGTTAAAACCGTTGCACGCAGCTTTTGTGCGCATGTCTGTCGGCCAATCAACATCGTACGTTTCTAAATGGAACAGAGTGCACTTAGTATGTCACAGCTAAAGAAGACGCTGTTCTTTGTGCTCTTTTGAACTAGTTGAGCATCTAATTTATTTGTTTTTTCTGTAAAATGTACTAGATGCATTCTCCAACTCTCTCATATGCAGATACTCATTTTCTGTGTCGATCAAAAATCGATGAAGGCTGAATGCGCATGTGCGCCGCACCGCGCAGTCAGAGGGTGTTACACCTAACAGTTTATGAGGTTACAAACTCTGACATTGGGAGAATGGTGTTATGAGAACAAGTCTTAGCTGATGGGTGAAAAGATAGCAAGCGCATTAAAATTCCTAACGGACCCTCGCTTTGAGAATTATACTTGTCATTGTCAATATTACATGTAGTAGAAACTTATCACGTGACTGCATGACGGAAATTAATATGAATATTGATCATATCTGAAACTCGTAAATATTAAATTGAGTTTACCTGGAAAAGCTCGGAGTTTGTATTATTATCGGCCATATAATGTATTCATTCAATCATCATATACTAGTATACATACGTCTCGAATAAAATGTGGTCTTGACGCTCTCGGGAAGTCAGAATACGGAACGTATTGAGCTATACGATCGGATGAGATTCCCCTTCCGTCCTGGATATTGGGGTACATCTGTGCATGTTTTGCTGATATTCTCCCGTGTCTCTTTGTTTCACTTCATCCTAGAATACAAGATCCTAGCTTCATGAAATACCACACCGGCCGTGAAGATGTGTTGGACCCTTTGATCTGTGAAGCGGGCCGTTTTGAATATTAACGTCAGATTAAACGTCATTTATTCTAACAATACATTTTTTGGTCAATATTCCTCATAAAAAAAACTGCATAATAAATCAAGAAATAATTTTCTGATGCCAAATAAAATTATTGAAAATGGCAACCAAAAAATGAAGAAAAACGACGGGAACACAACTTTTCAGATGACCGCCATTTGAATTTACCCATGATCCTCAGGGGCCAGAGACTCAAAATGACCCCAATATGAAAAGCGAAAAAGTCAGCGAGTGTTTTTTGTTGATTCGGAAATACGGTAGCAAGTCCTTTGGCAGGGGAGAGGACATCTTCACAAACGACAACATTTCTTATTCAGCGTGGATTTAATGAAGGGCTGAGAGCATAATGGGACCCCTGCTGGTAGACTTAACTTCGATAAAAGACGGTCGAGTTTAAGAGGATGCCATAAATTAACTTGATCATGGGATGAAAATTCGCTGGGATGTATTTTCCTTCTGGAGAGTTGGAATTTTCATCCCATGATCAAGTTAATATGGAATTCTTTTTTCCGTATAAATCATTACACTCTGAGAGAAACGTTGCTAACTGCCCAACATGCCTGCAGCTAGTTTCGAGCGTCCTGATTGGTCAACCTGCGTAGCACACGTTCATCCCATAATGACATATCCCAGTCGCTTTTACCATAAGGGTTTCTCGCTGTGCCAGTTCGAAACCCATTTTCGTAAATTGAACATTTTCATCGAGTGAAACTTAAGATGTTATCTTCTAGCGAGACTTCAGATGTTTTCTCTCTAGAGATGAAAAACTGATCATATCACGTTATTATGTGTATGGGGCCTGAGAGCCTAGGAAATAGTACTGTTGTGGCCACAGGCCCTCAAAATAAAAGTTTTGGGGGGTGCGGGCGGTGGTATTACGGTGAAAAGTCGAAATATGGGGTATCTATATATGACCCCATGCTTTATATAAAAATACACCAAGGTGTGAAACGAACTTCGGGTGAATCGAGAAATAAACGGTTTACCTTCAAACAAAATACATCAGCATATTCTACAAGTGTCACTCTATATATTCCCGTCGTCGAATTAGTAAATTGGTGCAATTCGAATACTCATGGGATCCTGGGATGGACTCTAAGATGGGATCCAGGGTGGTTTTCCTCAAACTCTAGCTGGAAGTATACTAGTATACCCATTCTTGTCCGATTAGTTCCACGTATTCTTTATTTACAAGATATGAAGTAAATAGATCTTTCCAATGGGTATGACGGAGATGAGAGAGATACGGTATATATAAAAGAAACCTATCGGTTGAGGTTGCGAGGATGCATCATGGGGTCTTGGATTGCTTTTCCGTATGTTACGCGTTAGAACTTTTTCTTGCCGAGATAGACAGAAAGTAAGACTTCCCGTATGCAGCTGCAAAAGCTTTAGGCACATTGTTTTGTAGTTGGTTTCAGTGTTTCATGCTGTGTTTAGCACATTGTCGTGTTTGTTCAGATGGCTTCGAGGGAAGTGCCGTAGATTGGGTTACTCGGCTTTTGCTACAGCCGGGGAATGCGGCCAACGATGCCATCTTGTTGAGCACTCGCTGCTCTTGATACCAGAGGGGACATCTTTCTGATCATTAGACCCCAGTCGTTCTACAAAAGACTTCATCTTGTCCGAACAACAACTCCCCCCTCCCCAATCTGTACTGTTCGCATTCTCGGGTAAAGGGGCCGATTTCACGCACCAAACGACAAAACTTGCACCAGCACAATTTACTGAACCGTGGTGAGGCTTCATGAAAACAAATCTTTGGTATAGCCCCGAACGAGATCCAGTTGCATGTGTTGGGTTCAAAAGAAAAACATGGGTGCTATAAGCCATATTGGGAACATATGTAGCTGTGAAACGGGAGCGTTCCACTTAAATAGGTGTGGTCCAGTGTAAAATCATGGCCATTAATACAGCGCAGTGTGAAGGAATATAGCCTCGTGATGTCTTCACATTATCTATGGTTTGTGCTACCAGTTAATCTTTAGTTTGGCACGTACAAGTGAACATCTTAAAAAAGCTCCGTCAGTGTGGTACGCAGTGACTCGCACCTTCCCACCCCGCGAGTTGAAGGAGATAGACTAATCCCTCGAGTTAGCAGCTCCCCGTGTCGACGGTGTCAAATCTTGTCGGAATTAATGAGTTCTTGGGTCCGTATTGGTACACACAGGGCATAGTGATCCCTCGTTGATGGGAAAGGAGAGAAAGAAAACTTCATGTCTGCCTGTGTTTGAACCCCCCCCCCCTTTATAATAGCAGAATAGTTTCCTTGGGGAGTTTTTCTCTCTTTCTACACACTATCTCTTTTTATACACTTCATATATATTATGATTTGTTTCGAGGCGAAAATTGATAGGTTCGTTATTACGGAGGGCTGTAATGCACAGTGACTTCGATTTATACGAGAAGTAGTCCAGTCTGTCAACAACCCCGATTTAATCAGTCGGGTATGAAGTTAAGGAGCTAGTGATGGATGGCTAGAACGAAGTGTTTCCATAACTCTTTCTGGGCAGTTTACTTCCTAGAGTCTACCGAGAAAATTACACGATTTCTGCTTTCGCTATACTAGTGTCATCCAGTAAAAAGTGACCGGTTTCCGAACTGTTCAATAGTCACAAAAGACTAGAAAAAATTATTCCACTACGATGCAGAGTTGCGTTGAAATATTTCGGAATCCTATATAGTCAGTAAAGTGAGTTTAACACTTTTTCAGCTGCGTGGCAGCTTCTAAAGATTGCAAACTCAGAAGTTCCCTCACTGACTCACTCACTGACCATTTCTGGACGTGGACGTTCTTGTCCATGCTACGACTTACAAAAATACATGCCGCTACAAATATTCTCAATTATGTGATGTGCACTGTGAGCGAAAATCGACAACTGATTAAACCCTTGTCTATCACTAAAACAGACTGCTATGTAGTCTCGAAACAGAAGTAGCGATTGGCTAATGCCGGTGTGGAGGCTAAGAATGTCCGCTGGTTAAGAGTGTCCGGGCCCTATCTCCCAACTCAACTAGGACACTTTTCTGCACATTGGGGATAAGTGTCCGTCCTTGGTTGCAATAGAAAAGAATATGAATATGACACTTTTCAACAGGACATTCTTATCCATCACACCGGAACAACCGCGCTTTCTATCGACCGTTCAAGATTTTAACGTTGGCAGAGGACGAGAAAACTAACCTTGTCAAAGTCCCCGTTCACAGTCTCAAATCAGTCACTCTGGCCAAAGCAAGCGATTCAGAATTATAAGTCACAAACCACCATTGAATTGTGGAGGTATATACTTGACTTCCGTCAAACATTGGTTGGCCTTTACACCGGACTGAACCAGAAATGGTTTATGATGTATTTTAGCATGTTTCTATAATATTTGACTCCAAAATATCAACTTCTATAACACTTGTGTCAATAACAGCTAACTGTGTAATTATTACACGTTTTAGCACGGTTATGTGAAATGTACATGTGTCAAGTGCAGGTGTTCATCGAGTGAGGAAACGGACGTCTGCTTTCAAACAATAATAAATTACAAGATGAAATTTCCTTCTCAAGTTTAACTGTTGTTTCCATCTGGAAACTGTTAACAAAGTGACACAAATATAGGCATATATCCACGTAATTTCCCAACAGCTGACTCAGCTGACAAAGTCACTACCCATTTGAGAGACCACATAAACTCGTCCACTGACATTGACACGATGCCAACCGAGCATCGTCCCAACATCAGTGGTTAATTTTTTTCAAAAAAGGGGAGAAAGGTTGTCAAAGTTTAAAATATGTTTTCAACCTTTCATTGTAATCTTTGTTGATAATCAATTTGAATAGTGCAATAGAATAGAAATAACGTTTTCATAGGCGTGCTAAATGGTTATTCTACGCACGGTTAGTGTGGGAAAGTTCGCCCTTGCCCTAAAATATCAACTTTCTCACACTAATCGTGCGTAAAATAACCATTTCGCACGCCTATGAAAACATTATTCCTACGAAGTAGGCTCTCATTTGCAAATTGTCCGGTAATGAGTGAGTGAGTGAGTCAGTCTATCCGAATCCTTTCCTCGGCAAAATAAGGAGAACCGTTCACATTAGAACCTTGATTTTTGGCATTTTTGGCATGAAATTTGACCTACTTAGGTGACTTGTAACAGTACGCTTGGACCCCCAAGTCATCTTCCTTACCCTACTTCGTAGGTCCTGCGACGTTAGTCACACTATTCATGTTTCTTAAACTACCTTTCCAAAATTCTAACAGGAAATAAAGGTGGGACAGTTCGATTGGTCACCTCCACAATTTGCCGAAGTGGTGTCGGGCGGGATGACCTTATCTCTGGCCGTCATATCTCGAAAAAGTGGTTGAGAATGTATGCTGAATTTTTTTATGGTTGATTGGAAAGGCCAGGCTATGTGGCGGCGAATATTAGGGAATATAGTTTCCTTGGAGATGGGCTCAGCCAGTTTACTACATATTAAATAAGGTGGGTTTTTTAATGGTCTGTGACCTACACATGTATATAAATAACATCAGGGAGTTAGCTTCTATATCCTAACCCGAAAAACTATATCTCTGCGACAATATAGAGCTCGCATTGGTAATTACTATGCGAAATCTGTACTGTCGCACGGATAACCCAGAATGTCGAGTCGAAGTCTATCCTAAGTAGTATATAAAGGCGAAATCTCGGCGAATTCACGACGGAGATACGAAGAGGGGGTGGAGGGAAGTGCGAGGGGAAGGTTGGCCGTTGACCTTTGACCATCGCGGTAACATCCTGTTCAAGGTCACTTCAGGTCACGTGACCTCTATATGGAGGATGCATGAAAAACATCGGAAAAACGTTCTATCGATCGGGCTTATGCTGTAGCGTATGGCCGGCGTGATCACAGGGCTGTTGAGTGACTTTAGCCAGTGACGCAATCGAGAGCTTGCGCATTAGCTAGGCACGCCTGTTGTGGGAGTGTTGGGCGATAAATGGGCCAAACGTGGTCCTAATGTGACGCGCGTGTCTCAGTGAAACTCTCGTTGTGTAGAATATGACTGGGATGGTGGTAGCGAAAGAGCACACGAAAGGTACACCTCTAACCAGCTAGCCCATAGGGATAAGGGTGGTTATATTGAAACTCACGTTGTGTACCATATCAGGGCCGGTGTACGTGCGGTGGCGTCATTGACGCACATACGCACTCTCTAGAGGAGAAGGAGGAATGGGGAGGTGTGAGCCGAATGAGTAGTGAGCAGGAGGAGTAGTGAGCAGAAGAATGTTGAGGAAGGGAAGAAGTGGTGAGGAGGAGAGAAAGAAGGACGGAGTGAGGTGATAATATAACGTATATGATACATTAGACTCAGTGTGTGGCACCCTCTGCGCGGGAACTATGTCGAATACGTGTACGTTCAGTCAGAAAACCTTCTCTCGTCTGGAAAATATGCTCAGACAAATTCACTGTAAACACAACCAAGAGTCCACTTCCTATGGATCCACCAAGTCGAGTAGAGCATCGGTATCCTGGACTACCCGAAGACACTTAGCGGTGAACCGGAGCAAACTGACAATGAACACGGACAAGAGCGAACCTGACCGAAGGTTGACGCAACACATTCGATGCGTCGGATATACGAACAAGAATGTTACACCGCGGCTCTCCCAGCTTGGGCGTGATGTGATGGAGAAGATAGGGCTTCAACGAGCGTTCACGCCCTTACATATCATGCATATCTCTCTTAGTACACTAGAAAATAGGCGAATTCCCATGACGAAAATGAAAAAAAAAGTTTCCTCCACCTGGCTGATAGAACGCTCGTCAGTTGGCGTTTTAGTATTACGGGTTCAAACCGGTAAAACACCGTTCCAATGTTTGGGTCCCCAATATATTTCTCTATCCAGTGCGCATGCGCGCCGATGACATCACCCGACAGCATGATACGTCAGTCATGACGCGGGTAGTAGGTTCTACGGTACATTTCCATAGAACTCCACATAACACTATTCTGGTATAGTGTGGGGAAGTGTGCGCAGACACAGACGACAGACCCATAAATCTCATGCGCGTATCGCCGGACACACAACGGCCCTGACACTTTACAAAGCGGGAACTTCAATAGAGCCATCCCCATCCCTATTATCTATTGTGTAAGGGTCTACATCTCGCACGACACATTTGCACCATGTATGGTATCGAGTGCGTATGCGCACGATGATGTCACCGGCTAAAGTGACACTGTGCATGCGCACGATGATGTCACCGGCTAAAGTGACCCAACGTCTATGAGATCACGACAGTCGATAGAACCCCAAGACACTACAATTTGCTCCACAATACTCACCGGATTGTTTCCAAATCCGGTTTTCTATATGCATCTGCGATCGGGAAGTCACGCGACCGGAAGTGACTTCGAGCAGGAAGTGACCTCGCGATGGTCAAAGGTCAATGATCATCCATCTCTCCGCATTTCCCTCCACGCTCTAAACCCTCCACCCTCACTAATCCGCAGAGATTTCGCCGACAATCCTGTCGCATGGATATCCCACAGTCCGATTGAGAGGTCTCAAGTCATCCTCGAGAATCATACTGGCATATCATAGCGAGAAATGTCGTACATAGCGCGCTTATGAGAACGCATCGGTCCATTAGGTTTATTCGCGACAGTTGGGGCGAGCGGAAAGGGAATCAAATCGAGCGTGGTGGGAAAAGGATAGAAGGGCGATAATTGGTAAATATTGGCAATCGGGGGTATTCTATTTTGATGGAAAGCATTCGTCAAATGGGGTCTAAACAAAACGTTATTTCCACTCAGCCAGCCGTATGGGTTACGAAAGGGTATTTTTAAGAGGACATTACATCGCAAATTACAGCTGTTGAAGACAGATTTCATTTTATCAGTTGACGCAATCCCCGGAGATTCTGAGAAATAGCTTGTCTCGTCATTCTTACAAATTTTGAAACAAATTTTCCAATAGCTCTGTTGATTGAGAATCCGTAAAGTACATTATTAATCTGTTAGATTTATAATTAATCTGTTAGATTTATAATATCCATACAAAAAGTGCGTTCAGGTTCACAATCCATTCGCGACTGCTCGGCCTATTCCGTCGAAGTCATATGACCTCTCGCATAAGATCCTCCATAATGCAAGTCTGTATAATACTCCGTACCAGTTTGTCAGACGAACCATGGCTAGTGATGATGGCGCATTAATGATGTTGGGATTTTACAGCTATCTGCTGTAAACTGTGATCCGCCGAACGTGTGGCACAGCACATATTATATTATGTGTCCGATCATGTAGTCCTCATTGTATTTCACCCTTATCAGGAGATAAAATATATATCAAAATGGATTGAATATTCCCTTGATTCTGCCCCCGAAAGATCTCATCTAATTTAAGATGTTTCTCCTCGTTTTTCATTTCAAGCCGATCTCCATGGCAACGGAAGTACTACAGTTGACATGCGCTCCTCGGAGTTTCGGCGTGATACTTTGCTTGAAAGAAGTTTCAACATGGATGAATATCCCACATTATAATACGAGACTGTGCCGAGTGGTTCAAAATCATGGCTCATCCGTAACTGCCGAGTGGAAATATACGAAAGACCTGATTTATCCTCGGACGGTCCTAACATGAACTTCTTATGAATCTTCACATCTTAAAGAGCCGAATCACTTTCACGATCTGTATGTTTTAAAATGGTGAATGCGCTGTGGGGAGTTTGCTAATACTGTTGGTCATAGCAGTATATATTACCCTTTTCGACCCGTATTGGCTGGATCGCGCACTATGTGTTTTGTGTAGGGTGACGTCACTGCGACACCCGCGCACATCGGAGTACCGGCTCAGTGAAACCTCCGCGACAATATCTCCAATATGGATCCTCAATATCTTGACAACATCACGTTCATGCGCTCTCGGGAATTATACTTCAAGTGAGTTGAGTGAGTTGTGGAGGGTGTGTGGCGAATGGCTTGTGGCGTGACCTTGTCACAGGCTCGGGTGGGGGTGGAGGTCACTTCCTGATTGGGAGTCTCTCTATTTTATGAGAGTACTTTCAATTTGACATGTGACGGCATCGCGTGCATGCGCACTCGCTAGGTAGGCTTTTCTGAGTGGCGTGATCCGTGTCAAATGAAAGACCCACTGTGTACTATAATACTACATCTTCACAAGTCCAGGTAAATCCTAAATCCTCGTAGAGGGTTTACCTGGACTTTTTTGGTGATTCGAATGAGTTCTTGAGTCGATGCCTCTATTATACAATCTCGTACAATCTCAATCCCGCGCTTGTTTTGAATTAGCATGTCGGTATCCCCAGCCTGCGGTTTTTGCTTTGACTTCCGATGTCGATTTCCGCTTGACATCAAAGCAGTTCGGCCCGCGATGAAATTGAAACCTGTCACATCTGATACCTCGCAGCGGATTGGCCTAATCAACCAGCTTAGCGCGTTCACTGATTGGGTTGATTCAGGGGAAACCCCTTCATCTATTCATATCCAGTACTCGTATGGGTAACTAACCAAGCCAGTGTATCGATCCCAATAGATCGATTGATACACTGGCTCGCGAGGATGTAATACTCGGATGATTTCGTGGGAGTACTGAGGATGACGGGGAGTGAGGAGTGTGGAGGAGGGGTCAGGAGGAGGTGGCATGAGGAGGAGGAGCAGTGAGTGTGGAGATAATAGAACCTCGTATGCATCCAACATCCTTTCAAAATCCTTTTGAATCAGTTGAACCAGTTTACACGAACCGTACTAATATAACGCTAGTTGTTAACGTTAATTGTATTATCCCCTTCATCATATCATGCCCAAGCTGGGGAACCGCATCCTATGTCATGGTTTTCTGATTATCAGACCCACTGGCCTTGACCATTGACATTTCGGCCTCAATAGGTTTCTTATTTGCCAAACGCGTGAGGTATTCCTCAAGTTTTATTACAAACCAGATCCTTGGGGTGGAGTAATAGCACAGACAACGTTTTGAACAATTTCTGAGGGTTTTTTTGGCGGGGGGAGGCAATGCGACGTCGATCTGTTTGACCTTTTGACAATTTCAATACCTGAAATATCGTCCCTGATGTATCCACACAAAAAGATAATTTCCTCCTCCGTCCTTCCACCATACGCCTCTTTTCCACTATAGGCCGTCGCGCCTCAACCCAGTAACGCCTGTCGATACCCGACTTAACACAGTAGTACCGCAAATTATGCGGGAGGATTGATGAGTTGTGACGCTCAATAACACTACACTGAACAGACGAGCATCCCCGGGGAATTCCCTCCCACACAGGGCGTAGCAATAGCGACACGGGTTTCACACAGACATTCCTACTTGTCAGCTGTTTGGGTCTAGTAAGCTATAGAAGGCAGAATGTAATAAGTCGTTTAAGAAAATTCGGGAAAATATTAGAAGCAGATAAGAACATCAATTGTTAATGTGTGGGTTGGAACACCCGAAAACAAGTTTCAAATTTCCGAAGTTCCCTAGTCAATTAAATACTATCAGAGAGGGAGACATTGCCTGCATATGATCAGGGTTAATAAACTAAGATGATGATGATGATTTTTCAGCCAATCAGATCGTCCGAGTAGCTACTCTTTGAAGTATTCTTTCTCGGATACCCACCGGTGGTACAGGTGCCAGTGATTCGTGTTTGCGCTACGCCTTCACCTCAGCTTCAGTCTGCTGCATAATGGTATCAGTAATAGTTCCCCAATTCCAAGCAAATGGATCCTGTTTTCCAATACTATAATGGGTCCTGTTTTCCAATACTGGACTTGCATCCCATTTATAATTGGCCATGTTAACATGACCATTGGTACGCTGATAAACAGCTTGTATCACTGACGTCCCTGAGCTATTACGGCACGGCGATTGGGTAACCAGATAAAGCGCCCCCTTACGGCCAAGAGGCGCGAACTTGGCGATGTGAATCAGCGGGGGGAACAAGGAGAGTAGGAACGTCAGTGATACAAGCTGAACAGTATGAGCGTAGACCATTGGCAGCAATCTATTACAATTCCATGAAACACACATTAAACTTATTTAAATCGATAATTTAATCCCCTTTAAACCCATTTTATTGCACTTCTTTGCGCATTTAATATATACCTGTAGAGAGTCGTACGTACAGCTGTAGGCATTTAATATATCACTGTTATAGCATCGTACGGCAGAAATAGCAGGTAATAACAGAAACAGCAGTGTAGCTTCCTACATTGTCACCTTGGAATGAACGGCTGATTTCAAGTCCGCGTCGATGGATACCTGAAATGAATAGTCTTACTGAGAATGGACGTAACAAAATAAACGTTTTCCTTGTGTTAAAACGCTATGCACATCTTTGGTCGTATGATTTCTACGAGTTGTTAGACCCACAGAGGATCGGTTTAGTTAATCTTTTCTCCCACTGAAATCCCTAAAATTCTTCGAACGGCTATGTCAAGTCTTGGGCAGGTGGTGGTCGTGTCGGCCGCACAGAGCTTGCAATCACTAAAGTTTTAACGTATTTAACGCCACTGAACCAGGTGTGCCGGAAGCTGGGGTCAGAGGTAAACATCAAACGGAGCTCTCTTGGTCTGCGATTTCCCCCCAACTGGATGACCTTCCACAGGTGTGCAGGTGCCATATTTCACGGCTAGGGTCTCTGGGACGGTATATGTTGTAAACTCCCAACTCATTTTACAAGAAGATGTAATATTTCACTGTGACGTGTGCGATTTGAAAACAGTTTATCCCACACATGTCACGTTGAAAAGAAAAGGCTGCAGTGGGAATATCTATGTCTAAACATATACAACACAGTATACAATATATATACGATTACCTGTATATGTTTCCATTAATTAGCCATTCGATGGCCATTGAAGAGCAATCTATTACAAATTCCACGAAACATATATTAAACTTATTCAAATCGAACATTTAATTCCCATTAAACTCATTTTGCATTGCTTTTTGCGCTCATTATATCATTGCATAACATCGTACAGCAGAAATAGCGGTGATAGCAGAAAAACCCCTGTTAAATACATCCTCTGGGCTCATCGTCCGATACACTGACTCACGAGGATGCTGAAGTAGTTATGTATGTCGAGCCAATACAATTGTAGCCTGAGTATCAAATCGATCGTATGTGGAATCGGTATTTTCCAGATATTCCGTCCGAGGATTTAATACTGAGAGTAGTAAGCTTGCAGTGTAATTGAAGGGAATAAATAGGGTTTACATTTCAAATTAGCGTACCGCGGGATAACGAAGTAATAAGAGCCGAATTGGCACTATCGACTACGTCATTACAACGAAATCTAAGTGTCTTTCAGGCTTCAGCGAGTTTCTGGTGGTCAATGACCTTGACCAGTGTACTTTCGATCTCAATCTTGATACCCGACACATCGCTTCCCACTATCACTCCAAAAAACCCTGATTTTCTATGGTTTTTTGGTTATCAGACCCACTGGCCTTGACCATTGACATTTCGGCCTCAATAGGTTTCTTGTTTGCCATAAGCGAGAGGTATTCCTGAAGTTTTATTACAAACCAGATCCTTGGGCTGGAGTAATAGCACAGACAATGTTTTGAACAATTTCTGAGGGGTTTTGGGGGGGGGGGAGGCAATGCGACGTCGATCTGTTTGATCTTTTGACAATTTCTATACCTGAAATATCGTCCCTGATGTATCGACACAAAAAGATAATTTGAACTTCCCGCGATAATTTCCTGATTTTTTGCCAATTTTGTTATATTGACCTTTGACGTTTTACCTCAACTTTGTTTTCGGATACTTCGCCTTCTCCCATATGCACTCGCAAAAATATTGCAATTTTCAATAATTTCTGACATTTTGGCCACAATGACCTTGACATTTGACCTTAATTATGGTACGAGACAATTTTGCGAAATTCGAGACGCACCGGTCAATTTGTTGAAAGTTAAGGAACTAAATAACGAACGTATGGGCGGAGAAAGATGAGACGGGGAATGTGCATTCCGTAAGACTTCGCCAGCTACAGCTGATGTAGTCCAAAAATAGAAACCTGGAAATATCCAAAATTGATCATTGGGCTGAAAGCTAACTAACTCATCGGCCGGCATTTACCATAACTTGAACAGTGGATGGATGCATGGATGGATGCATGGATGGGCACTGGTCGTGCGAACACGCCGTGCAACTCGTTTTCCCCAAACCATGCTGGGTTAAAGGATAACAAGCGAACTAAAATTTCCAAAGGGATTCCTCTCCTTTTACACCGGCAAGTAGTGGAAAATGAGTCATTTGGGCCACAGGCTCCGGAGATGGCGAGGAGGAGGAGGAAGAGCAGAGCCAGAAGGTGAAGGAAGGGCAGGGGTTGGAATTGGTGGAGTAGAAGTAGAAGAATGAGATTAAATTCCAGTTCCAAATCATGATCAAGGTGCAGGGATTGTGAAAATCGGCCAATCAGAATCATTAATACAGCCGCCACGTTTGTTCACGCGTTTATAATTATGAAGAATCGTCCACCATATTTGCTCACATGACCATTTGTAAAGAATCGTCGACCATGCCTGATCACGTGATACGAGGACACCTCTTCATATGATATTGATCTGGGAACGATATACACAGCCAGAAAAACGGTGTTGGCCCAACACCATTTTTTAGTGTTGAGGCCAGTTCAACACCAATAAGTGGTGTTGAGAAACGGTGTTGACATAATTCAACACCAAAATGTGGTGTTGAGGCCAGTTCAACACCAAAAAACGGTGTTGAGAAAATGGTGTTGACCCAATCCAACACTGAAAAATGGTGTCGAGACCAGTTCAACACCAAAAAACGGTGTTGAAAGAATGGTGTTGAAAATCTAACACTGAAAAATGGTGTTAGACCAGTTCAACACCAAAAAACAGTGTTAAGAAAAGGGGGTGTTTCGACACCAGTTTAACGCCAAAAACGGTGTTAAGAGAATGGTGTTAAAATTCCAACATTGAAAAAAAACAAGGGTTATGTGAAACCCGGCAGGCTCGCCGTTTTGGTTTACGCCAATAAGAATGTTACCAACTACAAATTGATATTTGAATTTACTTCAATTTCAGTTTAAGAAAAATGCAATTTGAATTGCCAGCCCTTATAAAAAAATACCATGGTTTACAACAGAATGAACCATAGTAACCATGTTAATACCATGGTTGTCATGGTAATAGGTTCAATGTACCATGGTTTGCATGGTAATACCATGGTACATATGTACCATGGTACATATGTACCATGGTTTGCATGGAACTACCATGGTAATACCATGGTACAGATGTACCATGGTTCCATGTACCATGGTTTACTCTGTTCAACTATGCTAATACCAGGGTACAGATGAACCATGGTTCAATATACCATGGTTAACCACTTTGAACAATAGTAATAGCATGGTACATAAAAACCATGGTACAATATATCATAGTTAACCAAAATATTATTTCCCCGATTTTTTGGCGTAATGTTGTTGGTGACAAAAAAAAACACTTGGAAGGATTTCAATTTACGAGAAATAAATGAATGGATGCAAAGTTATATGCCTGTGAATAAGTTGAATGGCTGACAGAATGGCTTAGAAACCGGTAAAGTTAAACAAATGAAGTTTACCAAATGTACTGATTGTAATTTGTGTAAGCATGCCAATAGCGCCACGTGGTGCGAGGCAGGAGAGAAATGTTGACCTCTGAACAGTTATATATTCGGTACTCTGAACGCTTGGCCTAGAACAAAAGACATTCTTATTTTCCTGGCTGGAATCAGTGAGGCTTATAACATGTCTAATTGTGATGTCTGCATTAATTATGGGGATTATAAACAACGAAAGAGTCTCCCCGTAGTTCCCGGAAATAGGGAGTTCAACTCCGCAAA
This sequence comes from Hanleya hanleyi, assembly GCA_036873755.1. Taxonomy (NCBI): domain Eukaryota; kingdom Metazoa; phylum Mollusca; class Polyplacophora; order Lepidopleurida; family Hanleyidae; genus Hanleya; species Hanleya hanleyi. The sequence goes on from JAVTVY010053477.1 coordinate 16,390, forward strand.
CTTTGACCCTGCAGAGCTACGGCGTTGGCCTTGCTTCGATGAGAAGACCTCTCACGAATAGACTGGCTGCCGACTTAGCATGCTGTGCATGCGGTTCAGTACCGCATGACAAAATTGCGTTTTGAAAGACAAGATTTTTGTAGCTGTCAATATATAGTCAAAATATAGTTTGAATATCCCTAAAATATGCATATATGCGGCAAAACTAGCTGCCTGGCGAATAGAAAAGGGAAATGTGCGGATAGCTGACAGTCAACATGTGCTTCAAAGCTTTATACGATTTTTCCTTAATTTGAAGCGAATACGGAATTCTCAACTTTAATACAGGAGTATTTTTATCAAAACTATTTGTCAGTTCAGTAGTTCAAGTTGCCGAATAAATCCTTCGTCGGATTTCGACCTGTCAGACAACAACACGCACACTAGTCAGGCTGACATTACGTCGATTGATTTTTTTATGTCTTATTTTTTCGAATAGGCTGTTTTTCCATGCACTGAATATGTCCTCTAATGTTCGAACATTCAAATCTAATAAAGCTTCGTATGAAATTCTCTATTTTATTTTGTGTTTATCTGCGGTGATCAGTCAGGCTATTCGCCTCTTTCTCAGGTGTCGATCACATGACCTGCTGGGTGAGTTCCGGTCGTTTGAGCATGGAGCATGCTAGTTTTTCGTTGACAGCGTCTGTTCCATATGAGTGAAAATTATACAAGTTGTCTTGCTTGAAAGCTAATGCACTTCTGAAATATTATCTACCAGAATCAAACTGCAAAACTTCGTTTTAAAAATAATTCCCATTGACTTCAATGTTATTTTCGCGACCGTCAAATCTTCCGCAGGTTACGTCCCATAAGATAAGATAATTCTTAATGTACAAGCGTCAATGACTGACAAAATTCAGTCCAAAATTCACATAACTACAACAACAGGTCAATTAATTCCAAACTTACAGGACATATCATATATATCATATGCCGTCGGCCGCAACTCACCCAAAATGTACCACGTGACTGCACTTGTGCATCTCCCGAATTGTTGCTATACTTCGTTGATTTCCATTTTTTCCGAATGGCTGATCGATTCCGTCAAGTGTGAGATCGAAAACGAGGCTTGTCATCACAACAATCATGGCGGAAGGTCTGCGAACTATAATGGGACTAGTTACTCCATGCAGTTCTCTGTCGAACGACAGAATGGGGATTATTGTTCGCGGAGTGAGATTCTAGCATTAATTTAGGGTTCCCAACTCGGCAAATTGTTGACACTCGTTGCTCGAGTCTCCCGTTGAGCAGCACGGTGAGTCAAAGGTTGAAGGGCCCGAGATTAACAACAGCAACAACAACAACAACAACAACAACAGAGACGTCTCAAAGCCCCCATGAAGTCATTCAACAATGAAGCCGGGGTTTGCTTCGTTCTTTTCACCTTGTAATTATCACTTTTAAAAAGCTGAAAAGTCCAACCACCTCCATAAAAGACACTGATTGGACAATTTCGACATCAAGTATCTCGATAACCGTCCACGAATAAGTTGACTGAACTATGCCACCATGGCATGCAAGCTAGCTGTCCACAAATTTTTCAACGAGGACAATGCTCTGGAAATAGCCGACACTTCTCGCATTATCAGTAGATCGCGGGATGAGTTCAACAATCATTCCTGGGACTGCGAATCCATATGCGAGTTGAAATGGCCACAGCGCAATACGATAGTTGTTCCAGCCAAAGTTTTGAGATTCAGTGGTAAGTACTGTAATAAATAAAATTATGTAATTCCGAGTGTTATTTATGTTAAATGTATCACTTGATATCTCATTTTTGTTTACCATATATTTGTTGTTGTTGGTTATCATATATTTGTAGAATGGCCACCTTGCTTTAATGCTGAGCAACAGGAAAACGTAATGGGGGGGCTGGCCCCTCCACTTTTTGGGGCCGCAGTCCTATCTTAGATAGCTCCAGTTCGACATTTAACATGGCTGGTATAGAATTCAGCCCCCCCTGCCCCCCCTTTTCAAATGTGCTCCACGGCTCCTGTAAGCGTCCCGAGCTGAAGTCCATACTGGACAGACTTCTGGATGGAGAGGATATATCCGACATTAGGAAATCCCTTGGTAGTCTGGGAAGAGAACAGAGAGGCAAACGAACGATATCCACAAGACAATCCTCCAGTTCCGAAGATGAGGTAATTCTATAGCAAGTGAAAAATCAGCTCAAATCAAGTTAAGCTATATGTAGTAAGCAGTGCCACCAAACGAAGTCTACAATTAAATTTGGCTGAGGGTCGCTGTTTGCGAAACCGCAAAAACATTGCGAAACTGATCAAAGCACCAACGTGCTGAAAATGCCTCTGCACATATTTGTTTTTGATGACTGCAATAATCTGTCACATCCACAGAGTTAACGAGTAACTTCCGCATAATTATGGATATGTAACTTTCCTTCAATGGATGTGTATTCGCCACAACACACCTCAGAAGAATTTCGATTGCGGAACTGGATAACTGTCTGTATGTTTGATTTTCTCCTTGTATTTCAGGGGCCGCGGAGCTGGGGGGGGGGGGGCAGTCCAACATTTAACTTGACCGGTATAGAGTTCAGCCCCCTCACTTTCAAATGTGCTCTGCGGCTCCTGAATTGTAACAAGGTGTGATATGGCTATAACTGATTGTTTCTAGCATACATGTAAGCTTATGTACAATTTATATGAACTGGTTTTTTTTTCTATTTCATCAAGTATTCTGTCGCAATAAATGAGCATTTAAAAAAATTATTGTGACAGTTATTTTCCATAATTAAAAAAAACACAGAATGCAGATATGCATTACGTATGCTAGATTATTAACTCCTCACTGTTATCTTTAATGAATTCATTTTGTATTTTTAGAATGAAAGTCCAAGAAAGACGAACAAGAAAAGCAAAGTAACAAGCGAGAAGAGGGCTGAAAGGAACATCTTGTCGATTCTCAAAGAAAGAAATTGGCAGAAACAGGTATGTACATAAGGCTGCAGTGTCCAATAAACACTTCTTTATGTGGCAATTATATTTTCATTGGTGAAGCGTTAATGTGTTATATCCCATGATCCAGAAAATGCGAATATGTGTCAAGTTTGCCATATCTTTTAGATCAAATATATTTATTGTTTACAGATCAATAGCACAATCATACAATATTATACAATTATATGATCCCAATGAGGTAAATATGTTTTATGTACTAGAGAAAAACAATATTTGCCGAGGCCAAGGGTTCCTACACAAGAGGAAGTAACTCAAATCGTATATTGAGTAGATCACCTCCCTTGTATCATGGTCGTGATAGTGTTAGAGTAATGTATATCTCTAGTTTTCAACTCTTCCAATACATAGGGAAGTAACTATAGCGTTTACTCTCATTAATCATTCTCATGTCATGGTTTCATTTAGAATATTTGTTCGGAGGCCTTTTGGGATATTTTCTTTGAAAAGAAGTGAAGCCAAATTACTCAAAATGTAGTGTATTTGAAAGAACTTGGAATATTTAAAAAGGAATAAAGAATTAATCATTTATTTTTTTGTGAAAGGCCTACATGGATTCCTGTTTTTGTTTGACTTTATCCGTCTTGTCGACCAAAACTGAAATACAACCTTCACCACTTCCTGTCTCATACATATTAGGTTTACAAATTCTTATGTTGATTCCTTTTCTTTTCCAGAGGTAATCCAGCAGTACCATCCCAGCAAGACGACATCTGATATCCATTATTACACGAGGAAGAAACTGAACAACTCGACGAAGAATTTCATCAGGAAGCAGCAAAAAACTCAACAATAGATATGTGATATGATACGGCTTATTGCAGTGGACACACCGGTTCTCGTCAGATCACCAAAGTTAAGCAACGTTAAGCTCGGTCAATACTTGGATGGGTGACCGGGCGCTATACTGGCTGGGCTGATCAATGTCCAGGGTAATAGGAACTGTGAGCACTCTCGCGTTCTGGCACATATAGGTACCGTCATGATATGACTGAAACAAGGTTGAAAACGACGTTAAACCCTACACCTATCTACACCTAGTTAACATACTAGTATACGGAACCAAATTGACAGCTGTAGGCTATGGTTGCATGAGGTCTTATTAAACCTTTATAAATCACTTCAACTGCTTTAGTTTCTTGAGCATTCAGTCTTTTCAACTCATCTAATGTGAACGCGGATTTATTCCAGTACAATACCAGACTTAATACCATGGTACGAACCACTATGTTTTTGGTCAATTTTATCATCGTTTTACCATGGTGTATGCAGTTTATCACAGTACATGTACCATGTAAAGCCATTGAACCTGTAAAGCCATGGTACATGTACTGTGGTGATAGCACGGTACCATGGTAGAGCCATACTACATGTACCATGGTAAAACCATGGTTCTGTGGTTAAACTATAGGGTACTAGTGTTCGGTTTGTTCTTTTCTGTGCAATGGAAAGTAAGCTTGCTCAACAGTGAAACTTTGCACAGTAGCTAAACTTTCACACTGCATTGAATGCCCGTCATCTGTCTATACTGGAGATTTATATTGGTCATGTGAAAGGGACGGCAAGTTTACACTAGGCCGATGGGATCAAGTGTGGCCGTGGCCTCTAGTTATACATGAGTGTCATAATGCCATACAATGAAATATTACAGATTGCGTTTTATAATATATGTTCTTTATCAATCTTGTTTTGGTTTTTCATTCACCCTTTTTCATTTGCTGATCGATTTGCGGACAACACCAAATAACAGCGTTAACTAACACCGATAGATGGTGTTGAAGCTGGCTCAACACCGTTCTGCAGTGTTGACTGACAAGTGCAGATGCTGGTTCAACACCAATTAACAGTGTTAACTAACACCAGCTCAACACCAATTAACAGTGTTAACTAACACCAATAAATGGTGTTGAAGCTGGCTCAACACCATTTTTTAGTGTTGACTGACAAGTGCTGATCCTGGCTCAACACCAATTAACAGTGTTAACTAAACCGGCTCAACACCATTTTTTAGTGTTGACCGACGAGTGCGGATGCTGACTCAACACCGAATAACGGTGTTAACTAACACCAAATAACGGTGTTAACTAACACCAATAAATGGTGTTGGGGCAATATGGTGTAGGCCTAACTCAACACTGTTTTTTGGTGTTGAAGTCAACACCAATTTTTAGTGTTAATTAACACCATTTTTCTGACTGTGTATCCTTACAGTAATGATGGGATGTGGAAGGTGCTTACAGAAGCCGTGAATTCATTATCAACTTATAAAAAGGGAATGGCTCCCATATATTAAGATGGGATAATTAACGTGTGACGGTTGCTGATACTCGGTGGTTATATAAGTACCATCTGAAAAGAGTTGTGAACGCCTAACACATCTGACTCAATACGACGGATTTCTATCGATTACATACTACACACGAATAAATATATTTTCTTTGTATTGACCCGATACACCCGATACACCATGCACGTATTATCTCATACACAATAACATTTACGAATAATGTCTATTAAATTAATCAATTGATGGGTAATTGTTTTAAGGCCATATTATTAATACAGATGAGAAGTTAATGTTCTACTCCGATCAATATTTGATGAGGGGAAAGGGGAAAACAATTCTAATCATTGCATAATACACTAAACATGGTAAACAACAGAGAGAATAGGACACGAACTCAAGATACAGCGTAATTCAAATTGTATTGATCAGGATGTAGATATGTAGATGTGTATGCATTATATCTATTTTTCTGTTGAGTTTTCATTCAGCGCGACTGACTGGGACCATGCTGGTAAATGTTTAACAAAATTAATATGTTTGATGGTTATAAATTGATGGAGAATATTGGTTTAGGTTTTATGCACTTTTTGAATATTGTTTTCATATTTGATTATGTCTTGAAGTAATGTTTATATATATATCTATTTTTGTTGCCTGATTATAGTATGGTGTTTGTAGTACATCTTATTGCTTAAATGAGGAACCGCTCTACTCCCATAGAGTATGCCGGACTGCAATGGGTTGGGGGCAGGTTTCCTCTCTATTAAGACTGATTGTGGTCGGGGAATTATTCCTGGCCGGAGGCAGGCATTTTTTGTATAGGTTATTTTCCAGTTTTATTTGTAAACAATTTGTTGTTCCGATATAGCGCAGATATGCTCTATCCGTTTGATGGTGTGTGATATCGTTTATATGCATTTGACCTCATCGGGGTATCATAATGTTGTTGGAACGAATGTTAGTTTTTTACCCGTGGTTGTCAGAATAGAGCGTACGGTCCCAGCAGTACTACCAAATATGGAGTTATGTGTTGATTATTGGTGATTTGTTTATTTCATAAACAAATGGAACATTGTAACAGAGAAATGGAGATATAACTGAGTATCTGTTGATTCCCGATATATATCAGTGGAGAGAGTATGACCCGATTTGACTACCAGTAGTATGTCTAAAACTGGTATTTCGTTGTCACTTTTCTCCATGGTGAAAGAAATTTTCGGGTGAAGAGAATTGAAAATATAGAAAAGAGATTCTATATCAACATTGTTTTGTGGCCAAAATATGAAACAGTCATCTAAATGATGACTTCAAAATTTCTAAGTGTGGACATCGTGGATGTCTCACATGTTCACTCTTTAATACTTCAGCTTCATTTAGTTCCACGTTAACTGGTAACTCATATTCTGTTAACTCGTATGTTGATCTTAGTTGTTCTACTACAAACTGTATTTATTTAGTTTCCTGTAAGAAGTGTGGTCAACAGTATGTTGGCAAGACCACCCAAAGACTCCATCTTAGGGTGAACGGTCACAGAAAATCCGTTAGGAAAAAGCAATTGCTTATAGGTAGGCATTTTTCTGGACCTGACCACGGCTGGGATAACTTTAGTATTCAGATCATAGACGTCGTCTATCCATCTACTAAGGATTCCCCTTTTGGATTTGAGAGAAAAATCCGAGAGCGGGAAATATTCTGGATGCTAGAACTTGGGTCAGTGTTTCCGTTTGGTTTAAATGATAATGTCAGTGGGTTCGGCAATGCTACAAACTGCCGTTCAAATATATCCAACATTACCCAACTATTTAAACCCCATCAACGGAGACATCGCAGCCATGGTTGGCGAAAGTTTAATAGTTCGATGATTCACGATCATATCACTTTAAATTACTTAGTGGGTTTAACTAACATACCCAATAGTATACATAGCTTACGTACAGTTCTGTATGCGTTACCTCTGAGAGCTTTAGATCAAATAGCCAGAGATATACAACAATCTGCGTCTTCAGGAAATATAATACCATCAAAAATCATTAAAGCATGTCAAGATATAGCGTATTTTCGGTTGTATCGTCCAGTGAACATAATCGAAACCTCTCAAGATCGGCTTTTCTTGAAACTCAACTACTTAGATAAAGGACTGGACATCATTAATTTACCTCCAATCCTGAATGATCCAGAGGTACGCAACGCTGTACCAAACTATTTTAAGTTCACAGAACCTCCTTGCATTTCATATAAGTACACTAAATCTATAGCCACCAAAATATTCAATTACTCCAATGCTGTCCAGGAGTTTGACTGGAACTTATACACGTCAGGAGGCTATAGTTGTGATTGTGAATCGTCGAACTTTATCTATACACCATGCAAACATATTGTGACTGGTGACCTTGATGTGGTGAGTGATAAGGATCTGAAATTACTCCTGATGAAGGGACCTAAATATAGAGAGCCAAGAAGAATAAATCTGAAGGCCGACCAGAAGATAGTCCTGTCTGCATTGGAACAGTACGTTATTGATTGGTCTAAGCGAGAAAAAGCTGAACCTACAGTACTCGCTGATTGGCTGGACCTCACCAAGAGCAAGGTCGTTGAAACAATCCGCCATATTGACAGAAGTACTCTTCCCAAGCAAAACAAGTTCTGAGAAACCTCAATTCGCAAGAAGTTCTAGCAAATCTCCAGAGTAAATTCGTCATAGTCCCAGCAGACAAAGCTCCGAATAATATAATATTCATATGTAAATATTACTATTACCAGTGCTGGTTAAAGAATTGAGTGTAGACATATCTTCATCAAATACGTCTACTTAATCCCAAACTGCATTTACTCTGGAAGATTTATTTAACAATCACAAAAAGTTTCTCAGGGAAAGAGGTATTTGTCTTCCAACCAATCATAACGACATACCAAAATATACTGGACTCCCAAAATGCATAAATCACCATACAAAGCTAGATTCATAGCTGGTTCTAGAAGCTGCACCACCAAGCTTCTTTCAACCCTATTGACGAGGGCCCTTCAGGAGGTAAAAGCATTTTGGGAAAGGTATTGCGCCACTATTTTCAAGAACTCTGGCGTTGAATGTATGTGGATATTGAAAACTCAAAATGTCTTACGGAAGAACTTGATGCTAAAGGTCACATACCGTACAGACATGTATCCACATGGGATTTCTCGACTCTCTATACTACAATCACTCATCAGGACCTTATTGCCCGTATAAGTTCATTAATAGTATCTGTGTTCAAGAAAACTGATCGTAGATATATTAATGTCGGAAGCCATAAAGCATTCTTTAGCTCGACTACATACAAGAGATATCATTCATGGATGTTTCTTTGTTTATAGAGTTGCTTGAATTTCTCATTAAAAATATCTATGTGAAATTTGGCAACACAATATATCAGCAGCATATAGGTATTCCAATGGGTACTAATTGTGCACCCCTGCTGGCCGACCTGTATCTGTTCTCTTATGAATATGACTATATGCAGGCGCTTTCAAAAACCGATCCATTCAAAGCCCGTTCCTTCTCATTCACCAAACGCCATATAGACGATCTTCTCGCTGTGGATAATCGCTATATAAATGACGCAGTGAAGGATATATATCCACCTTCACTGGATTTGAAGGAAACTACAGATAGCCCTACAGGCACATCTTATTTAGATCTCTATCTCTATAAAAATGAAGCGGGCATTCTCTCTCGCCGACTTTATGACAAAAGAGATGATTACAATTTCGACATCGTGAACTATCCCTTTCTGGATAGTAATATTCCAGTGGGACCTGCATATGGCGTATACATATCTCGCTTAGTAGCATTTGCTAGATCCTGTGTTAAATGTGATTTTAATCAACGTCACAAAACATTGTTGCAGAAACTTATAAAACAGGGCTATTCCACCAAGCGCCTCCACTAAAAGTTTCTCAAATTTGGCGATACATATCGCATGCTGATAGCAAAATACGAACGTAGCGTGCAAGATCTATGGCGCTACGTTTCGTAACTTGTGTCTAATTCCGCTAACCCGGGGCTAGGGGCCGTATGAACCCATGTACTTCAAGATCCTCATGGTACTCATAATCAAAGCGTGACTGAGATACATCATTCTTTAGATGACGACTTTACAACGAATATTATGGATTAAGAATACTGATCAGCGATACGGATTTGATGTTTTTTGAACATCATGATGTCTTGCCG
>JAVTVY010053478.1:0-25848 GCA_036873755.1 Hanleya hanleyi
CATTGGCATTCCCGGTTCGCGGCGTAGTCTGCCGATCTTTATGCGTAACCTGTTACAATTGTGCGAATTTTAATTGCTGATTACTGTTATTTCTGGTGGTTACTCGGAGACAGTTTCCCGTTCTGCATGGTGAGTTTCATGGCCCTAAACAATTTTTTTTGGTATCGGGAGCCCATGAAATTGTGTGGGGCTTCCCGTAGACCATGCTTGTTCGGTCGCCATCTTCTGCCCACTGAAAGTGTGAGATTTGCAGAGCGGTGATTCTGCCGCGAAAACATAAGTTTATTGTTAATGCTGAGATGCCCTACAGTGGTTGGCCGAATGATGTATGATTGTGAAACATTCCTGCATGCTTCCGGCACATTGACAGTATTGTTCTTGTAAGTAAATCCATTTTGTATGCGACACATAAAAATGCACAACAACAACTTCTGGATAAAATCTATGCGAGATGTGTGTCATGATGTATATGAAGTTGTCGCTCATTGATGAATTGTACCTTATTGACATTTAATGTTCCCATGCTGAAAGCGACGAGTTAAATTTCTAGCCAGACATGATTAATTAATTCGAATTCTCGTTGGATATAATTTGTTGTTCGATTTAAATTCATTGCGAGTAATTATTTCCTAAATCATTCCAATATTAAATTGGGTTGGAATGAAAGTACTGAGTCAACTGTGATTGTGTCTGATACAGACCCTACTCAAACAGCGTTGTTATTTAGGATTTTATTTGGCATTTCAAGGTTGTGCTAGAGATTGGTGGCGTTGAGGCAAGTTAGGCCTGAGCCTGGTAAATACATGGATACCCATCCTCGGGGGTAAGCAAATGTTAACTGAATGTTACCGGAAACCATAACAACATAAATTATGATGTTCCTATCTGGAAATTTGGTTATTGCACAATAGTACATTAGTAGTGTTAAAAGAAGAGAGTCGCCCCAAAGTGATGTGATGTGGTAATGGAGGAGGTGCAAGTTGTTAGGAATTTCTATTTGAAATGTAACAAACTTTCATGAATGCAGTCTATCTGTATCCTCTATCCAGTTGTGAGTTAGAATCTTCCCACTTACCGTGATGTTAATAGATCCGACTACTGCTGTTATTTTGAGTATGAAAGAAAAACACAGAGACTCGTACGAAATGTAAATCTGTTTTATTATTGTCTTTGTAGGGTTTTTATTCCCTTACACTGAGATTGTGACGATTAAAGAACTGGAAACCAAAACACTCTTCTGTTGATTCGTGGTATTGGTAATGTGGGCCACCGCTCCACATTTGGCGTCGTGGACAGGATCGTCAACTCAGACCCCCCGGAGTATTGGGAATGCAGACTAGGCCGAGACTGTGCATCAGCGATTGTGGCAGCCTGAAGACACACTTCCTAGATGACTGCAGAAGCAAACTGCCAGATTGTGAATATTCTGATTGGACAATCTCAAATGAACTGATTTGGAAGCTGGACTAGATTCCTGAACCAAAGCTAAATGAAGTGATGGGCCTGGTTCAAAAGTTGGACTATATGCCAGATCAATTTTGAGTGAACTGTAGCTGAACTAATTAGTTGTGGAGTAGAAAAAAAAAAAGAAGTTTTTTTTGGGGAACAAAATTTTTCCTTTTACTGGAGTAGTATAAAAAGGGAAGATTAGAAAAGAAAAAAAAGACTTTTTTTTCCAAGAAGGAAAATTTCTACTTTTACTGGAGTAGTAGATAAAGGGGAAGTTTGAAAAGAATTCAGTTTTTTTTTGCTGTCACCGAGGAAGTACATACGATGTCATATTGTTCCTACATGAGTAGCATTACTGTTTATGTGATAGGGAGTAGATTTTGAATGGTGTGTGCATGTGTGAAGTCTCCTGTGAGGCCAGTCACTGTGGGTAAGTAAACATCTGTTTTTCCTTGGTAAGTTTGGTGTCCTATCACCCATTTTTTGTGCATTTGGCAATTCTATTTCCCTTTTCACCCCTGCCCTGCCTTTCACCATGTCGGACGGTGAACAAGACCGCCCTGAGGAGCCGTCAGAAATCGGTGTCTTGCGTTGCCTGTTGAACGCGGAACGTGAAAAAGCTAAACGTGCAGCAAAGGAAGCGGCAGATGCGAAAAACGAAATTTCACGTTTGATAAACGCAGCGCGAGACCGCATTGCTGAACCCGATTCTTGGCGAACGCAAAATTCTGCGAGTGCGTCACATGGCTCCCATAGGGAAGGCGTGGTACAACCTGTATGGGTATCTTCTGCTCGTCGACTAGACCGTTTTCGAGATAGGCCCCAGTCGAGCAGTGAACCGTCTGTTTATGAGTGGATAAGAGATTACAAGCGTCTAGTCCGTCATTCATAATCCAGCCGTCGTCCATTAGAGAATATCCGCGTCCATAATCCAAAGACCTATTCCATTTTCCATATAACAGTATTAGCACCAAATTCATAAAGACAATCATAGTATACACAAACATAGGCTTGTTTCCTGCAAGAGAGAAGCGGTCAACAGTTTTCAATGATGCCGGCAAGACATCATGATGTTCCAAAATATCAAATCCGTATCGCTGATCAGTATTCGAGGGCGTTTGGCTACACTGGCTGGATCGGATTCTGAAAAGCTGCTTTTGTGTTGGAACACCTTGCGGGCAAGGCCCGGCAGGAGATTTTAGACAGGAGAGAGACATGTCGAAACAGCGCGATGGCCATGTTTGAAATTTTACAGAGAACCTTTGGCGATGGAGATACGCTGGCTCAGCTCCAGCAACGGTTTTTTTCCTACAGTCAACAAACTAGTGACTTGGTCTCTTGCTCTTTGGAGCTAGTAGAGATATTTGAGAGGCTGGCTACATTGGACCCTTCTATGGCGGTCAGGCGCCAGAGTATTCTGAAAGAGCGCTTCGCAGAAGCAGTAAAAGATGAGAGCCTGAAGAGAGAGCTCCGCAGACTGAACACTGAGTCGCCCGGACTCGACTTCTGTGCTCTGCGTGATCGAGCCATAGAGTGTCTCGGAGCACACACTGTACCTTCTGATGGAAAGAAGGTTAGAACGGCTGCCGCAGAAGAAGTTCGATCACCAGCTCCTTTGGAGGGGGCTCAGTCACTGGAGGCTTTAAAGAAAGAACTTATTACAGATGTGCTTGCTGCACTACGCCAGTCAAAAAGTGGTACACCTGTGAAACAGTGTTGGAATTGTTTGTCTGAGGACCACTACCGAAGGGACTGCCCCACCTGGAAGTCAAAGAAAGAAAACAATAGAGGAAGCTATCCCAGACAGAAGTCTGGTGATAGAACTGCAGCTGCTCAATTAAACTAGAATCGCCCGCGACGGTGAGCCGCGTGGTGGGCGAAGAATCTGTAGAGGGGGAAGATGGCTCGTTTTTGCCAAATGCAGTTGGTTTGTGTCCGGAGTGTCCAGTGAGGATCGGGGGCAAGGATGTCCAATGTCTGCTGGATACAGGAGCTCAAATCTCGACAATAACTGAAGATTGTTATCGCCGTAATTTTGCCCAACAAGGGGATTTACGGGATGTCTCGTCCTTCCTAAGAATTACTGCAGCTAATGGCCTGGAGGTCCCCTTTCTCGGGTATTTTGAAGCACCAGTTGAAATTTACGGCCGGACGTTCGCGGATATGGGATTTCTCGTTGTCAAGAATCCCATCAACACCCCACTGGAGGCTAAGAAGATGGAAGTCCCTGGTGTGATTGGCAGCAATATACTTAAAGCAGTTTTCAAGGGTTTGGGTTCCAGTGAAGAAGGACATGTAGCACTTCAGATGGAAGAGTTAGGGCAGCCATGGAAGGCAATTCTATTACTCTATCAAGAGCAGTTAGTGACACCTGTGAAGCGTATTACCAGCTTTGCAAAGGTCAGTGGTCGGCGACCAGTCTTAGTGCCTGCTTGGTCCATACGACAAATTGAAACAGCGGTGAAACAGAACAACAGTAAAGTAGTAGACGGTATAATAGAAGGGAGTGATACCTTGAACAGACATCTCCCACGAGGGTTGGCAATAGGGAGAACGGCTGTTTCTGTGAATAGTTCTGGACGAGTCCCACTTCAGGTATGCAACTACAGCTCTGAAGATATTTACCTGGCCCCAAAAGCCAGGCTGGCCGTTGTGACTGAGGTTGACATAAACCCACAAGGGATTGATGTCCAGTATGACGGAGCTGGGGGGATTCAGGTAAAGGAGCAAGAGCCTAAAGTGAGTGATAGCTGTAGTAGGGGACAGGAGCTTCTGGATCATCTGGACATAGGAGAACTCACCCCAGATGAAACTGAACAACTGAAGACTCTGTTGGAGAAACATGCGAGCGTTTGTAGTATGGATGATGATGACTTGGGGTGTTGCCGCGAGGTTGAGCACAAGATTCGCACTACAGATGACATTCCAGTTAGAGAAGCCCATCGCCGGATCCCACCTCATCATTGGTCAGAAGTACAGGAGTACCTGAGGAAGGCTGTGGATTTGGGCATCATTAGACCTTCCTGTAGTCCGTATGCGTCTCCGGTAGTTATTGTACGTAAACGCAATGGGGATATCTGCCTCTGTGTTGACTACAGAAAATTGAACTCAAAGATACACAAGGATGCATACCCATTACCACGCATAGAAGAGGCGTTGGAAAGTTTGAATGGAGCGAAGTATTTTTTATTGTCTAGACTTGGCCCATGGCTATCCCCAGATTCCAGTAGCAGCAGATGACATCGAGAAAACCGCATTTAGAGTAGGTACGGGTGATCTTTTTGAGTTTACACGCATGCCTTTTGGATTGTGCAATGGACCGGCAACCTTTATGAGAGCCATGGATAAGATTTTTGGCAGCGACAACTTCCAAACCATGTTAATCTATCTGGACGACATACTGATTCCTGCTTCATCATTTCAGGAGATGATCCAAAGGCTAGATCTTGTGCTGACTCGACTAGGTAGTTACCACCTGAAAGTGAAGCCAGATAAATGCCATCTTTCCAAGCGGCAAACTGGATTCTTGGGGCATGTGGTATCTGAAGATGGAGTGGCGACGGACCCAGAAAAGACTAGGGCTGTAAGGGATTGGCCGAGGCCAACCAAGGAAACGGATCTGAGGGCATTCTTGGGCCTGGCCGGGTATTATCGGCACTTCGTCCCCAACTTTTCCAAGATCGCCGCTCCTCTTCATGTACTAACTGGAGGCACCGGTAAGAAGAAACCTGGCACGAAGAAACCTGGCAAGAAGGTAGTGACAGTAGTTGATGACAGGCCGTTTGCTGAGAAGTGGACTGAAGACTGCGAGGCAGCATTTGTGGCATTGAAGGAAGCCATCGTCACCTGTTCTAGGGTATCCTGATTTTACAAAGCCGTTGATTCTCGAAGTGGATGCCAGTTTCCAGGGTTTGGGAGCAGTCTTATCCCAGAAGCATGAGCATGGTATGATCGTTATTAGCTATGCCAGCAGAGGATTACGGGGATCCGAGCGGAACATGCAAAACTATAGCTCTATGAAATTAGAGCTCTTGGCGTTACATTGGGCAGTGACCGTCAGATTTAGAGACATGCTACTTGGGGCTCAGTTTGAAGTTTTTACTGACAACAATCCGCTGAGCTACATAAAAAGTTCTGCAAAAGTAGGCGCCACGGAGATGAGGTGGGTTGCAGACTTGGAGATGTTTAATTTCACGACCCGTTATCGTCCCGGTCGAACTAACAGAAATGCAGACTCCTTGAGCCGTATGCCTCACTTAGATGGGAACCTAGAGGAGGCGCAGGTGGAAGTTCAATCTCGTGAACGAGTGAGCTCGTCGAACAGAAATGGTACTCCAGTTCCCCTTGAACTGCAGAAGTGCATCGCTGAGAATATTTCCGACATCTGGTGGGAAGAGGTAGCAGTACGATCTCCGCAAACCCAACCTTGTATGAGCACCGCATTCCCGAGTCTCGCTTCATCCGATTTGCGACGAATGCAAGAGCAAGATAAAACTATTGGTCGCTTACTTGAGTTCTGGAAATCGGGGCAAACGCCAACTATTAAGATGATACTGAAGGAAGACCGACAGGTTCGGAAGCTACTCCGACAATTTGACCGCTTTGAAGAGAGGGATGGTGTCCTCTTCAGGACATGTAATGTGAGCGAGACACTGGTGACACAACTCTTGTTACCGTCTGAACTGCGTTCAAGAGTGCTTGAATGTATCCATGATAAAACAGGGCATCCTGCGTCCGAGAAAACTTGGGCTTTGGCTCGGAGTCGTTGTTACTGGCCGACCATGTACGCCGATGTAGCTGAGTACTGTGGAAATTGCCAAAGGTGCACACTGGCGAAGGCTGGGAAGAGATTACATGCACCAATGGGACATCTGTTGGCCAGGAAGCCACTCGACATTCTTGCGATGGACTTCACTGTGTTGGAGCCAGCTGGAGGTATGGAAAATGTCCTCGTTCTAACTGATGTTTTTAGTAAATTCACACAAGCTGTCCCAACTCGAAATCAACTGGCAACGACCGTGGCACGAGTCCTAGTAAAGGAATGGTTCGTAAGGTATGGTGTACCCAAGCGTTTACACTCGGACCAAGGCCGAAATTTTGAATCGCAACTAATCCATGAGCTTTGTACCATGTATGGCATCTCGAAGAGCAGAACGACTCCCTACCATCCTGAAGGGAATGGAGGATGCGAGCGATTTAACAGGACATTACATGACCGTCTTCGTACCCTCCCCGAAAAGCAAAAGAGAGTATGGCATAACCACATCGCAGAGATAGTCTATTCGTACAACTGCACGCCACATTCATCCACGGGATATAGTCCCTTCTACTTGTTCCTTGGTAGAGAGCCTGTGCTTCCAATTGACCGGTTTCTTGGGCTTGAAGAGGATGGTGACGTTCGTTCTGTAGATGAGTGGGTGGCAGATCACTTTCGCAGACTAACAGATGCATTTGAGCGGGCGAGGGACAAAACCGAGAAGGAGGCAGACAGACGGAAGAGGCTGCATGATAATCAGATTGATGATACCAGTCTCCCAGTTGGAGCACTTGTGGTAATCAAGGACCATAAGCCTAGAGGTCGAGCAAAGATCAAGGACACATGGGGTCCCACATTGTACAGAGTTGTAATTACAAGCGTCTAGTCCGTCATTCATAATCCAGCCGTCGTCCATTAGAGAATATCCGCGTCCATAATCCAAAGACCTATTCCATTTTCCATATAACAGTATTAACACCAAATTCAAAAAGACAATCATAGTATACATAAACATAGGCTTGTTTCCTGCAAGAGAGAAGCGGTCAACAGTTTCAATGATGCCGGCAAGACATCATGATGTTCCAAAAAATATCAAATCCGTATCGCTGATCAGTATTCTTAATCCATAATATTCGTTGTAAAGTCGTTATCTAAAGAATGATGTATCTCAGTCACGCTTTGATTGTGACTGTTCATATGAGTACCATGAGGATCTTGAAGTACATGGGTTCATACGGCCCCTAGCCCCGAGTTAAGCGGAATTAGACACAAGTTACGAAACGTAGCGCCATAGATCTTGCACGCTACGTTCGTATTTTGCTAACAGCATGCGATATGTATCGCCAAATTTGAGAAACTTTGAGTGGAGGCGCTTGGTGGAATAGCCCTGTTTTATAAGTTTCTGCAACAATGTTTTGTGACGTTGATTAAAATCATCACATTTAACACAGGATCTAGCAAATGCTACTAAGCGAGATATGTATACGCCATATGCAGGTCCCACTAAACCCATGGACATTGACGGTCGAGTATTTGAAGTGGAGCCAGTTGATGGTGGCACCAAGAAGGTTGTCCACAGAGGAGAGATACGGGATGCACGGGGCTGCTCAAGCCCTATGGATGTTGCACGAGATGAAACCCCTTCTAGTGGTTCGGGTCACATAGTGATCGACCGTCGTGATGAGACAGAAAGAGCAGGTAGGAAGACTGAAGAGGATGAAGAGGAGGACATCCTGATTGGTGTTCACATATTGAGAGTTGGAGATGATGCGGTTCCCAGTGGTCCCCCGCCCCAAGTCATCCTGGACGGAGGTGTGCCTCTACAACCGCCACCCACGAGTGCAGTGTGTGATAGTGCAAGAGAGGAACCACCGGTGTACGGCACAGGTAGTAGTACCACTGCACCGCCGGAGTGTAGGAGGACAAATCGAACAACAGCAGGGCAACACCGTAACCCATTTAACCTGCCTATGTCTGTTACAGAGCAGGAGGACGCAGCTCACTTCGACACAGTTAAAGACTCTGACCAAGCGTTGATTAACCTAAGTCAGGCACATCTGTATCTTACACAGGTTTTGGCGAGCAGTCGCAAATGTTAGTTGTAAATAAAATTTAATGGTACACCACTTCTATGATGTTTTTTTGTGTGTTCAGCTGGAGGGCCAGTTTATTAAAGTGGGGGAATATGTGCCGGGCTGGCGCTCAGCAGCTTGTATTCCGCTCAGCAGTTTGTATTCTGAACTTCGCTCGGGGAGTTCCATGTGACGTCATTCTGGGGAAGCCCTTTTCTGAACATTGGCATTCCCGGTTCGCGGCGTAGTCTGCCGATCTTTATGCGTAACCTGTTACAATTGTGCGAATTTTAATTGCTGATTACTGTTATTTCTGGTGGTTACTCGGAGACAGTTTCCCGTTCTGCATGGTGAGTTTCATGGCCCTAAACAATTTTTTTTGGTATCGGGAGCCCATGAAATTGTGTGGGGCTTCCCGTAGACCATGCTTGTTCGGCCGCCATCTTCTGCCCACTGAAAGTGTGAGATTTGCAGAGCGGTGATTCTGCCGCGAAAACATAAGTTTATTGTTAATGCTGAGATGCCCTACAGTGGTTGGCCGAATGATGTATGATTGTGAAACATTCCTGCATGCTTCCGGCACATTGACAGTATTGTTCTTGTAAGTAAATCCATTTTGTATGCGACACATAAAAATGCACAACAACAACTTCTGGATAAAATCTATGCGAGATGTGTGTCATGATGTATATGAAGTTGTCGCTCATTGATGAATTGTACCTTATTGACATTTAATGTTCCCATGCTGAAAGCGACGAGTTAAATTTCTAGCCAGACATGATTAATTAATTCGAATTCTCGTTGGATATAATTTGTTGTTCGATTTAAATTCATTGCGAGTAATTATTTCCTAAATCATTCCAATATTAAATTGGGTTGGAATGAAAGTACTGAGTCAACTGTGATTGTGTCTGATACAGACCCTACTCAAACAGCGTTGTTATTTAGGATTTTATTTGGCATTTCAAGGTTGTGCTAGAGATTGGTGGCGTTGAGGCAAGTTAGGCCTGAGCCTGGTAAATACATGGATACCCATCCTCGGGGGTAAGCAAATGTTAACTGAATGTTACCGGAAACCATAACAACATAAATTATGATGTTCCTATCTGGAAATTTGGTTATTGCACATTAGTACATTAGTAGTGTTAAAAGGAGAGAGTCGCCCCAAAGTGATGTGATGTGGTAATGGAGGAGGTGCAAGTTGTTAGGAATTTCTATTTGAAATGTAACAAACTTTCATGAATGCAGTCTATCTGTATCCCCTATTCAGTTGTGAGTTAGAATCTTCCCACTTACCGTGAGGTTAATGAATCCGACTACTGCTGTTATTTTGGGCATGAAAGAAAAACACAGAGACTCGTACGAAATGTAAATCAGTTTTATTATTGTCTTTGTAGGGTTTTTATTCCCTTACACTGAGATTGTGACGATTAAAGAACTGGAAACCAAAACACTCTTCTGTTGATTCGTGGTATTGGTAATGTGGGCCACCGCTCCACAAATATATACCATGGTATAAAATGCCAAGCATGCCATAATTCGTATTTACAGGGTGCCTGTAAATGGCAAGCCTGCCATAATTCGTATTTACAGGAGGCCTGTAATTATTTTTGTACCATGGTATAAACTCGCCAAGCCTGCCACAATTCGTATTTACAGGATACCTGTAAATGCCAAGCCTGCCATAATTCGTATTTACAGGATGCCTGTAATTATTTTGTACCATGGTATAAAATCGCCAAGCCTGCCACAATTCGTATTTACAGGCTACCTGTAAATGCCAAGCCTGCCATAATTCGTATTTACAGGATGCCTGTAATTCATTTAGCCGTAAGTCGTAAATTTACGCCTTCTTATCATTTCCACCAATGATATGCGCTTTTACAAATTTGGTGCCGGGTTTTACGCAACCTTCAAGCAGGGTTATCTCCCCTCCTGTCGGTCGATCGACCCTGCCCTCAGTAAATTATACAGGGCGAAAAAACGCCCTGGCAGTCTCCGCACAATGAGTCTTCACCAAGCCATGTAGCCTTTGCCAGAGATTAAAAGTGCGAGATTATCCAAACTGCTCGGTATCGCAACAACTTGAATTAACCAGAATTAATCAAGTACTTAAATAACTGTTCATCTCTTTACAACAACAACATTTGGACTACATCAAGCCATGGGGCCTAATATAGATTGAGAGATCACTCCGTGACATCAATGGTTAAAATTTGGCCGCCGACAGTGATAAAACTAAGACCCTTGATTATTTTATGACCGCTTAGCTTACCACATGGTGGGCTGACTGACCAGGCTTTCAGGGACTCTCGGCTAATTCCGCAATGTTCCGCGGTGGTATGAGCATGTTTTAGGGAGTTAAATCCTGATAATGTAAATGTGTTAAAAGGCGATTTTCGCTCGTGTGAGCACCCAAATCGAATGTCGGAATGTGTAAAGCAGCCAGCCATCTCACCAATGTGTCCATTCATATTATCCGGAAGTCTCCGGAACATATTTTATTTTACGAGAACAATTCACTCAGCTTGAATATATATGTTCATTCGTCCATAAATCTGGATCGAGTGGACGAATTTCAATGTGTTTTTTTTGCACCAAAAGGCATCATTTTCCGAGCCTGATTTCCTGGCTACCATGATTTCCAATATACAGCCATTATTTACAGATTGGTCGGTTTACGGTTAGTTGTAGTTTATCTCCGCCCAGATTACTGTAACCATGCAGTGTTCAAAGATGGGCCACAGTTTTAAGACATCAAGTTCCTTGATTGCTGTCTGTTGTATATTGTGCGCTTTATCGACAAGACCGTACAGCAATAACTAACTGATCCCTGAAGTGAAGTGGCGAACTGACCGCTCCCCGTGTGACGTAATACGACTTCCGCCTAGAACTTTCGTTTGTGAACCACCGGTGTCGCGTGAGACACGTAAACGATGATATTGTGAGATTTTCGACTGATGCAACAATAACACGGAGATCCACTCTTCAGGTACTGTTCATACATTATCGGGAAAGTGAAATTTACTGTTTGTAATGTTATAAATACGTTTATTTTCTGTCAAAGTATCTGGTTGATCTCCACTTCCCGCCTGATTTGTGTGGACCAGTCCATTATGCGTAGGGGTGTTGTTGTTCACACGTCTGATATATGTGATGAATCCCGTCTCAATGAACATTGATAGATCGCATCAACTTAATCAGAGTCTATAATTTACTGAATTGATTAATGCTCACAAAAACGCGATGTGTGCATAGATTTCGAACTGTTACGCCATTCATAGTACACTCATCGAACGTAAACATTACAGTGCTATTTTTATGAACCTTGCAATGTCATGCAATGTGTGTATTTGCTGTTTACAAATTTATGCTCTCTTGTCTAATCGATTTAATTTGGTGAGAGAAATTCATTGATTGTTAGCAATTTGTTCACTATTCGATCACATGCAAATTTATTGATTGTTGTATTGCTTCAACATATAGTAATGAAGAAAATGATTAGTTTTGAATATGAACGAACTTGATAGGATGCCATGAGATAATTTATGATTATGTTGAGATTAACCTAATAGTTCATTAAGTAATTAATTTGATTATCAATTTCATTGTTATAACAGAAAATACATGGTTTTATATAAAGCTTAAAGCTCAGATTTCTTTATGAATATTATTATGAAAGACTGTCAGTGACGAAATATTAAACGATAAATTTATCATCTCGTTTGACTTTAAAATAGTACATGATACTATATACTTACCAACATGGACTAAAATCGTCATTGACCCTTGATACACTTAAAGGTGTTTTATTATGTAATCTGTAATTGTGTTCATTGTTACTGATTCTGATTTATTTTGTAATATTTCAGAACGCTGCTATTTACGCTGCTGTTTACGCTGCTGTTTATGCTGTTCACGTTGTTTACGGTGTAAATACAGTGTTAAAAGAAATCTCCGTTGTGTGTTGTTTTTCGATCTTACCCACGATCATACCATAGTTTCTGAAGATTATCGGACTGTGCCACAGCCTGTGTCGACCGAGCAGACAATTTGGAGGCTTGCGCATCTGTGGAGATTGGGTGATATCGTGATCCAGTTATGTCTCAAAACGGTGAACACGTGGTTCAAGGGGCGGAACCATATGATGAAATTCCAAGTGGGAGCCAGGACGAGGTTCAATACGGGAACCCAGATGCTAGGCGTCAACAGGGGCGAGAACTTGATCTCAGTACAGAACAAAATGGGAGTTTGGGAACAGGCGGAGGCACAGTGGACGGACTAGAAATCCGTGCCAACGCGATTAAGGCTCGTCGACGTCAGTTACGTGGCAAAATAACGCGCCTACGCGAATCCATGGGGCGTCAGGATATGAACCCCAGAAGACTACAGAAAGAGATGGCCGAGTTATGCAAAGACTTTGCCAATGCATGTGATTTCGTGTCAGAATCTGAACACCCACGGATGGACAGATGGGAGACAGAGCTAAATAATGAGCGATTCACATTCGAAGAACAGGTCGAAGAATATATCGCAGGATTTGGGAACCTGGACGACAATGGCGCGAGACGCGATCTCACCGGTCTAGAGAGCAGACGTGTTATCACTGGCCGCGAGAGGATCGTCACCAGGAGTATGACTGTCGGTGCGCGAAACGCGACGAACGTTCTGGCTGCTGATAATGTGTCATCAGATCGTGGTATGTCCCCTGACCAGACATCACCTCAGAGACTCAGACAGTTACACACTTCACCTCCTGTGTCATTCCGGTCAGATGCTGACCCAGTGACAGCCAATCAGAACTCCAGTGACCAAGCTCACCTTCCATTTGATGCCTGGGTAGATGATCTAGTGGAATACAGAGAGACTGAGATACCGAGAGTCGCACAGTATATGACAGTAGCAGACGCTTTGTATAGACTTGAAGCGAGCAAGGACACTCCAAGTATTAAACTGTGTAAATTTGATGGTAACCCTCTCATGTATATCGAATTCCTTGAAACCTTTAAGATTCATGTACACGATAAGCACCACTTAACCGATGACATGCGCATGGTACTGTTAAAATGGCACTTAACAGGAGAAGCTGAAAGGGCAATCTCAGGTCTGGGTTGTGGGGGTATTATGTACGCAACAGCCTTGAAAATTCTCAAAGAGCAATTTGGTCGACCTAGTGTTATTGCGAGGGCATTCATTAACAAGCTAACAAAAGGGCCAAAACTGACGACCAACAACCGTCAAGGGTTACGCGATTTATCGCATGATATTGTAAATTGTATCGCTGTCCTGCAGCGCATGAGTTTTTTTGCAGATGCAAATGCAACAGAAAGTCTACGTCAGATTGTTATGAGGCTACCAGACTACCTCATAACAAAGTGGACGAACACCGTCACTGAGGTTCGTGATCGGGGCCAAACGCCAACGTTGGAACACATAAGCAAGTTCCTACGTAAGCAAGTCAAATCTGCTTTTGATCCGGATTTTGGAGATCTAGAAACTAGCCGCAAATCCGACTGGAAGAGTGACCAGAATAAACCTCGCCGACAAGGCATACATTCCGCTCAGAATGTATCGGGCCATGGAAAGAAAGTCACCGAGTCACAGACTGTTCAACGTTCAATGATTCATCTGTTGCTGAGAAAATACAGCTTGTGAAGGACAATAGACTATGTTTCGGGTGTTTGATAAAAGGTCACATGGCTAAAGACTGTCGGTCCAAAAAGACATGTGGCAAGAACGACTGCACCAAGACCCATCATCCGTCACTTCACTTCGACCCACCAAGTGCAAGTGGAGCAACCTCGACTTTGGACAAGGATGGGATACTGCCTGTTGTGAGGGCGCGCTTCCGATCAGCAAATGGGCGCATTAGAGAAGGCAACGTTCTCGTTGACAGTGGGGCGGGAACCACAATAATAAGGAAAGAATTCGCAAAGGCATTAGGCCTACAGGGAAAACGGGAAGGACTCCAGTTATCTGTCGTAGGTGGTGAGAAATTAGACCAGAAGGACAGTCGGCGAGTGAAATTTTGGATTTCATCGACACAGGGCAGTGAGGAGTTTCAGGTTGAAGCTCATGAAATCAACAAAACAGTTGTTAGTGTTCCTCCGCTAGACCGGCCATGGCTGTCCTCGTTTCCACACTTGTCAGACATAGAATTCTCCCACAAGGCAGGTCCAATCGACTTGATACTTGGAGTGCAGTACAGTCATCTGCACGTGGAAGAAGAGATTCGGCAGGGACTTCCCTTTGAACCTGTAGGAAAACGAACCAGATTGGGATGGTTCCTCATCGGGGCTGATAGTAAAAGTACATCAGCCATTTGTTCCGTCAACTTCGTTGAGAAAGTCGACATGAGTACGTTTTACAGTCTCGAGACACTGGGTGTCCGTGCACCCGATTGTTCCTGTCCAACAAGCATTATGTCACGTGATGATAAGAAAGCCATGGATATGTTTGAGTCTTCATGTCACAAGGAAGGTGACCGGTATTTGATCGGCCTTCCTTGGAAGAAGGATCCGCAGCTCCTACCAAACAACTATAGTCTCGCAGAAAAGAGGCTACAGTCTCTGGAAAGAAGTCTCTTGAAAAACCCAGAGAAAGCAGACATGTACAGCAAGGTCATTGAGCAATATGAAGGTAACCAATGGGCAGTGCCGCTGACTAGCGAAGAACTCAAGTCGGATGTCAAACTTGTATATTACTTACCACACCATGGGGTGTACCGTCCGGACAAACTCAGCACATCACTGAGAGTAGTCTTTGACCCAGCCTGCCAATTTAATGGAGTATCCCTGAACTCGTTCCTCCACAAAGGACCTTGTCTCATCGGAGATCTTCTAGGAGTACTACTACGTTTCAGAGAAGAGCGAGTCGCCTTTGTGGGAGACATCTCGAAGATGTTTCTGCAGATTCTTCTGAGTGAGCAAGATTCTCAAGTCCATCGATTTCTATGGCGAGGTCTGGATGTTCCAACTGTATATCACTTGACTCGTGTCACATTCGGTGACAAACCATCGCCGGATATGGCCAGCTTCGTAATGCTCAAACTTGCAGAGGAATTTAAAGATACTTACCCAGATGCCGTTGTTGTTCTCCAGCGTGACCGCTACATGGATGACTTGATTCATTCCTGCAAAACACCTGTCGAAGCACGTGAACGAATGGAACACGTGGACGAGATCTTGGCTAGCGGTAGCTTCGCCATCAAGGAGTGGTTCTGCTCGTCTTCAGAAGCCCAGATGAACCTTCAGCGGGGTAAATCCGAATATGTACCTGATAAATCTCGACTGAACGAACAGGACATTGAGCAAGTTCCAGGCATCAGTTTGGACAATACTGAAAACAAAACTCTAGGTGTCTGTTGGAACTTCGGTAGTGATACGATACACTTCCAGGTCAAGGACCTTGATGAGGACATACTTACGAAGAGGGTGGTCCTTTCCTAGACGCTTGTAATTTCCAAGATTTCCATGTTGTATGATCCTCTTGGATTAGCTTCAGTTGTTACAGTAAGAGCCAGAATTGCCATGCAGGCGATCTGGAGACTGAAGAACCTCCAGTGGGACGCCACTTCCTGATGAACTGTACAAAACCTGGCATGGTCTGTTTCATGACTTGAAGAAACTCGAAACGGTGCAATTTCCAAGGTGTCTCAAACCCAAGATGACAACTGGGGAATCTGAGTTGCATGTCTTTGCCGACGCAAGTGCTGTGGCCTATGGAGCAGTGGCCTACCTACTGTGGCCAACATCGGAAGGACCAAGTGTTAGATTGGTCTCCGCGAAAGCTAGGGTGGCACCCCTTCAGCAAACAACTATTCCAAGGTTGGAGCTCATGGCTGCACTCGTTGCGTGCAGACTAGCGAAAACCATAACTGATGAACTGACGGAGAAGCCAAAGGTAACCATTTGGACGGACTCTCAAATTGTCCTTCACTGGATCCAGTCCGAGTCCATTGTTCTGAAAGCTTTCGTAGGTGTCAGAATTTCCGAAATTCAGTCCACATGGGATCCGTCACACTGGATGTATGTTCCCACAAGTATGAATCCTGCAGATGACCTGAGCAGAGGTCTCGACGTTGACAAAATGACAGGGCGCTGGATGAACGGCCCAACGTTCCTCAGTGAACCAAAAGACAGATGGCCAGAGCAGCCATCTCCTCATACTCCTACAGAGGATGTTGAGAAGAAAAAAACGAAAACCGTTTGTAGTACTGTTAAGACGTCACCACCGATTGATTGTCGCACATTCTCCAGCTGGCAGAAACTACTGAGAGTTACTGCATACTGTTTGCGATTTGTGTACAACCTGAAATGCAAGATTGTAGACGCATCCGAGATGTCCAAAGGATCTCTCCAACCCTCTGAGCTGGAAAGCGCTGAAATTTTTTGGATTCCCCAGGCACAACACGATGTTCCAGACTGGAATGAGAGGTGTAGGAATTTGGCTCCTTTCATGGACAGTGGAATTGTTCGAGTAGGAAGTAGACTAGACCGATCGTCTTTGCCCTTCGAACAGGTTCACCCGATACTGCTCCCAGCCTCAAGCCATGTGTCCAAGTTGATCATGAGGGACATTCACAACAGAGCAGGGCATCCAGGATGTGAAAGGACTTTGCGCGAGAGTAGGCGAACTTACTGGATTGTGAAAGGTCGTAACCTAGCCCGAGAAACTGTTAAAAACTGTGTGATTTGTCGCAAGCTCAGACAACCAGCTCATGCGACTCTGATGGCAGACCTGCCACCAGAGAGACTTCGAACATTTTCTCCTGTTTTCATGACAACCGGCGTTGATCTGTTCGGGCCTTTCAGACTCAAATATGGAAGGAACCAGACCACCAAAGCTTGGGGCGCTTTGTTTACATGCGCCACTGTACGCGCTATTCATCTAGAAATAGTCGATGGTTTATCAACTCCGTCATTCCTTCAAGCCCTTCGACGATTCGTTGCACAACATGGATGGCCAACGACCATCATCTCCGATAACGGAACATCCTTCATCGGTGCGCAAGGAGAACTCAAGAAGCTTGTCCAAGATGGCCGTAAGCAAATTGAGGATTTTGCCATGTTACACAAGGTGCAGTGGATCTTCATCACCCCATTGAGCCCTCATCAGGGTGGCTTTTATGAAACCCTTATCAAACAAACCAAACGCGCCATCCAAGTAGCCGTGGGACAGCAAACATTGACGTGGAATGAAATGTCGACAGTCTTCGCGGAAGTCAAATGTTTGGTCAATTCCAGACCCTTGGGATATTCGTCGAACGATCCTAATGATCTGCAACCACTGACACCGAACCACTTTCTACTTGGGCGGGCAACTGCTGAAATACCGCAGGGACCCTTTGAAGAAACAAGGAACCTCCATAAGCGTTTTGAATTTGTACAGTCTGTGGTCAACCAATTCTGGAAACGCTTTGTTCGGGAATACCTACCGACTTTGACTTGACGAGCGAAATGGGTATTGAAAGGGCGACAACTGAGAGTCGGAGACATTGTCTTACTTACCGATACATCTGTTAAGCGAGGCAACTGGGATCTCGCACGCATAACCAATGTGTTTCCTGGACGTGACGGCGTAGTCAGGAACGTGGAAGTCAAAACAAAATCGGGCATGTACAGGCGATCGGTCCAGCGCTGTTGTCCCATTCTGGAAGCGACTGACGACTAGCTGCCAATTTTCTGGGCCCCCGAGGATGTTGTATATTGTGCGCTTTATCGACAAGACCGTACAGCAATAACTAACTGATCCCTGAAGTGAAGCGGCGAATTGACCGCTCCCCGTGTGACGTAATACGATTTCCGCCTAGAACTTTCGTTTGTGAACCACCGGTGTCGAGTGAGACACGTAAGCGATGATATTGTGAGATTTTCGACTGATGCAACAATAACACGGAGATCCACTCTTCACGTACTGTTCATACATTATCGGGAAAGTGAAATTTACTGTTTGTAATGTTATAAATACGTTTATTTTCTGTCAAAGTATCTGGTTGATCTCCACTTCCCGTCTGATTTGTGTGGACCAGTCCATTATGCGTAGGGGTGTTGTTGTTCACATGTCTGATATATGTGATGAATCCCGTCTCAATGAACATTGATAGATCGCATAAACTTAATCAGAGTCTATAATTTACTGAATTGAGTAATGCTCACAAATACGCGATGTGTGCATAAATTTCGAACTGTTACGCCATTCATAGTACACTCATCGAACGTAAACATCCCAGTGCTATTTTTAGGAACCTTGCAATGTCATGCAATGTGTGTATTTGCTTTTTACAAATTTATGCTCTCTTGTCTAATCGATTTAATTTGGTGAGAGAAATTCATTGATTGTTAGCAATTTGTTTACTATTCGATCACATGCGAATTTATTGATTGTTGTATTGCTTCAACATATAGTAATGAAGAAAATGATTAGTTTTGAATATGAACGAACTTGATAGGATGCCATGAGATAATTTATGATTATGTTGAGATTAACCTAATAGTTCATTAAGTAATTAATTTGATTATCAATTTCATTGTTATAACAGAAAATACACGGTTTTATATACAGCTTAAAGCTCAGATTTCTTTATGAATATTATTATGAAAGACTGTCAGTGACGAAATATTCAACGATAAATTTATCATCTCGTTTGACTTTAAAATAGAACATGATACTATATACTTACCAACATGGACTAAAATCGTCATTGACCCTTGATACACTTAAAGGTGTTTTATTATGTAATCTGTAATTGTGTTCATTGTTACTGATTCTGATTTATTTGGTAATATTTCAGAACGCTGCTATTTACACTGCTGTTTACGCTGCTGTTTATGCTGTTCACGCTGTTTACGGTGTAAATACAGTGTTAAAAGAAATCTCCGTTGTGTGAAGTTTTTCGATCTTACCCACGATCATACCACTCTCAGTGGCCAGACCTGAACACACAGGACAGGCTGAGAGCAATAAAACCAGCAGTGTCAACATATTAAGACCTCATTATCTAGCCTGCTTGCTTTGATATTTCTTTGAGCAGGGTTCTAAACGGATTAAACACAGACGGTGGTAGATGAGACTGATAAGATGTTATTCCTCCATCTACAGTAAGCTCCATGATCAAGGCTAACCGTCGTTTGTTTGAAAACAAATCAGCGATGCTTACTTTGTCCATCTTAATTTTATCCAGCCAATCTCTACGTTCCCACTTCGAAGTGGGAACGTAGAAATTGGCTGGATAAAATGAAGATGGCTTTGTCGGAATTAAATGTTCCCGCACATTTACATCTGCAAAATTATATATCCTCGTATTTAGTATGTGGACTGTTTTTGGCTGGTAAAATTCAGGTTTTGTGAAATGATGTTTTGGTACATGGCTATATGTAAATTGACTGAGGGCAGGGTCGATCGACAGGCAGAAGGGAAGATGACCCTGTTGGGGGTTGTGTAAAGCCCGGCACCAAATTTGTAAAAGCGCATATCATTGGTGGAAGTAATAAGAAGGCGAAAATTTACGACTTACGGCTAAAATGAATTACAGGCATCCTGTAAATACGAATTGTGGCAGGCTTGGCGATTTACAGGCAGCCTGTAAATAGGAATTATGGCAGGCTCGGCATTTTATACCATGATATATATTATTTACAGGTATCCTGTAAATACGAATTGTGGCAGGCTTGGCGATTTACAGGCATCCTGTAAATAGGAATTATGGCAGGCTCGGCATTTTATACCATGGTACAAAATAATTACAGGCATCCTGTAAATACGAATTGTGACAGGCTTGGCCATTTACAGGCATCCTGTAAATACGAATTATGGGAGGCTCGGCATTTTATACCATGGTACAAAATAATTACAGGCATCCTGTAAATACGAATTATGGCAGGCTTGGCATTTTATACCATGGTATATATTATTTAGAGGCACCCGATAAATGAGGAATTGTGGCAGGGATGGCCAACCATAGCTATAGTACGTCATGGCTTGGATTTGATAGATGAACCAGGACTTAAACGGGATGATGGAATGAGCAAGGACGACCCTTATGCTGGAAAGAAAAATGTTCATTCAATACAGATATACAGGTTTCTCGTTCGTACTCTATCGCGTTTTTTTTATCTGTCTATTCATTTGTTATTTTTGTCGTGTTTTTTTCCGGTTTTTTTCTGAAAATATTGCGAAATGACCTAGACGTTAAATATAACAAAAGCGTTTTAAGAGTGTATATATGTGAGTTAAGTGTTGTGGAACGGCGAAATATATTTTTAAAATAATTTTTACTGAGATGAGGTCGCGCAACCCGTGGTCACGCAAAATGGACCCCTTTTGGGGGAGAAAACTCTCTGACAAGCTGGGGACAATTTGTCAGAAATTATCCGTCGTTTGGCTGAAAGGTTGGAGGAAGGTCGGACTAGAAGAAAAAGTGATTTAAATTCCTAAATAGCCACTCTGTCGTACGTTCGTCGCTTACGAAAAACGTAAGCTTGATATAAACACATAATGGGAATATTTCGGATGTTTTTTAAATGAATGTGGAAATGTGCTCATATAAATGTTTGTATATGATCGCCAGTTCTCAGATTTAGTGCTTCATATTTGGGGATTTATGTATGACGAATATTTGACATCAGGAGGAGAACAGAGAATTATAAATATGAAAACTTTTTGAATTAACACAATACATCCCTCAAATGCTCACGCTAATTTTAAAATGCCTGGTCAAATCTAAAATTCAGATAGTCCTACTGTGTTATGGCACCGGTAATCCAGATATATATAGATCAATTATGTGAAACGTGCAGTACAATACGGCTGAATTTTTAGTTAGTTTTATGTATAATTCATGGTAATGACCTTCGTCGTTTCCATACAAAGCTATGTGCGCATATGGCTTCATTTTATTACATCAAAAAAGAATTGCCGTCTGATGGGAAAATGTTCATACGTTTAAAGAGAATAAGGCTATCTGTTTTTGACTGAGTTGAATAGTGGTCCCAGACTCTAGCACCTCCAAGGAAAGTTCCGGTGAATGTAGGCCGCATTCTTTGGCGCGTCACGCGATTTCAGCTAATAAATATTCATGATGCCTGTACTCCTTACCCTTCAATGTCTACCTTTTCGATTCGGCCATGTCGACGCGAGCGCACCCTATATGCGCTGACGAGTTCTTTTCCCTGAATACAGATTCATTTACCTCGCTCCAGCTATTTCCCTTGTCTACTTGGTCAAAAAGCGCGGGTGTCCAGGAGAATGCATTTGATTGTAAACTAAACAGTACAATCGCGAAAATAATAACTTGAGTGGGCATCCACGATGACTTAAGAGAACGGGAGAGAAAAATAGAAAGGGTAGTGTATTAATGCCAGAAAAATGCAAAGCGCCCAGTGACTTGGGATTCAAATTAAATATGAAAATTGTAGAAACACAGAAACTACAAACGAACTTGTTAAAATTAATCTTACTACACTTTAGGGAGATAATTAGATAGGGACATTATGAAAGGGTCAAAGAAAAATACTGCACCAATAAGAAATCAATCATTGAAAGTATTGAAAGAAGATTTCAAAAGATCTTACCAGATTCAATCACATTTGCCAACATCCACGTAGCAGCCGACACGAAAGATACCCGGATGTAGATCTCCCAGATACCCGGATTGCCGTTTAGATTTCTAAACATCCGTGTTGAAGATGGGGTATGGAATTTCTCGACACCCGTTTAATATTCACGATACAAATACCGTCTGATATACAGTACCCAATAAATTAGGAATCAACGTACATAACCACTTGTAATATTTAATTTCAACGCCTTGGCTGTTCAGCTAACTACAATATTCTAAATTGAGA
Source organism: Hanleya hanleyi (assembly GCA_036873755.1). Lineage (NCBI taxonomy): Eukaryota > Metazoa > Mollusca > Polyplacophora > Lepidopleurida > Hanleyidae > Hanleya > Hanleya hanleyi. The sequence continues at coordinate 22,122 of JAVTVY010053478.1, forward strand.
CAGATTAAGATTTATTTCTTGGAAAAATATGAAAAATGAGCTTAAATATATATGGAACAGGATATACTCAATGCATATACCCGGTGTATGATCTCTTGAATAAAACAGACACGTTTGTGACCAAATTCGTCTCAAATTCGTCACTGAAAAGACTTTTTTTCATTGGTATGTTTAATGAATACTTTGTGCTAGATACCGCTGCTTAGAATCGAATCTTTGTCCTCTACCGTGATTGAAGTCAACTAAATGGTCTACGTTTAGTTTCTAAATGGCCATGATTAGGAAAAGAAGCAACTGAATGCTGCAACTAAACGGGTTAACGCAACACCCGTTTAGTTTTTAAACGGTCTAAACACTACACCTATTGAATTTCTAAGCGGTTCTAACGCCAGGCTTTTTTCAGTGATAGGCTTTTTCTAAATAAAAAATATAGAAACCACATGTTCATTGTTGGCGAAAACGTTCTTTACACAGGAATGTAATCTAACTAAATGGTCATGATACTTCTAATTTTACGGAAACCAACTTGAATATCAGTAAGTTTCTTTTCAATTTCTAGGTACCAAAAACAAGGCGATCATTTATCATCCTTTCCACTGTTTTGCAAACACAGCTGGTCAATGAAATCGGACGATAATCACCAAGATCTGTATTGTTACGGCCAGGTTTTGGGACTGGTATAACAATGCCATTATGCCATGAGGGTGGAAAGTCTTCTGTCACCCAAAGTCTGTTAAGTATGTGTAATAGGATTTTCTAGAGAAGATTCGGGTAGAGGTTTCAAAAGTGAATATTATCAGGACCTGCAGCAGAATCGTTAGCTTTCTCGAGAGAAGCATGAAGTTCCTCAATTGTAAACAATGCGTTATAGCCTCCACGGTTATTGGCGGAAGATTTAATTTCATTCTTCTCTTCTCTTTTCTGGAAACATTGAAATTTAGGTACATAATTATCTGACTAAGAGTTTTCGACAATAATTTCGCCTAACATATCTGCAATTTCTGCTCTGTCACTTATCACCTGATTTTCATCGTGGAGATGATAAACACTGGCTTTTGGTGCATGCTTTTCCCCTTAATTCTTTGGGTCGCATTCCAACCTTTTCATATTGGAATACGTGTACTGATCTTAGAAACATAATTTTTCCAAGAATCACGTTTGTTGTGTTTCATGGTTCTACGAACTGCTAAAATATTAAATAAACCGCTCACCTCAGATAATGACATAAATGGGTTAGAGTTCAGTCTAATCGAATGATTCAACAGATGTTTTTCAAGTTTGCTATACATGTATCCATATGTTGTCACCAATGTCGCTTTGGATTGTGTTTCGTCCACGTATGACACCTGGGGACTAACTTGGGATTTCGTTTCCGGTCAGTACGATGAAAATGATTCAACGGATTGTTTTCAAATTTAGTATATATGAATATACTTGTACCTTGCCACAAAATGTCGCTGTATATGTGACTCGCCCATTACGTGAGCTTTGCCACCAAAAGCCATCTTCCGGGAGTCGATGCCATCAAAATGAACAACAACTAATGAACACATGCAGTTGAAATAAAATCATATGTATTGAGAACAAATTTTGACCCAATGAACTTGGACCTTAATAAGTAACCCAGAATTTTCGACCAAATACTCTTGGTTCATATACCCTTCGATCCTATATTGTTGAGCCGGAGCAACCAAATAATTCTGAAAGGAGAAATGCTATTATGAAGCGAAGTTTTTGCAAGCACTTTTACCCCGTTGCGATCCCACATTCCACGAATATTGAAACGGAAACAGCCCAAATACGAGCGAACAATAAAATTATTTTTTATCAGAAATGGACGGACTGTGGCATTGTTACCATCTCCGACCTTAGTATCGGACTTTTAAGGACATATCAAGTGAAATATAAAAGTTCCGAGTAATGAACTGCATGCATATACAAATATACAACGGGAATGGAGGAGACTGAAACCATCGGGGAATAGAGTGAAACAATTTAGAAAACAAAGCTTTATGGTGGCTCTCTGTCTGAACAAGTTTTTGTATCCATATGTTTTTTCGGATGTAGCTGTTTGCTTTGTCTGTGGCAAAAAGGATAAAATGCAAAAAAATGGGAAATTTTGTAGTTTCTCTCAGTCGGTCCTGACTGTTAAATTCTGCAACTCTGCATTTCTCTTCAATGCGGCTTGCATCTGTTCTGTCAGATTCATATCGCGGATGTTACGTTTTGGCTAGTAGATTGGACCCGGGATTCTGTTCTGATTCTCAGGGAAATCTTCCGAGCTCCCTAATTTAAAAAGAAGAAGAAGAAAAAAAAAGAGAACAAAAACAGTTATTCAATTATCTCCTTTAACGGACTTTGCGAACGGGAGAAAATGTTAACAGTGCTATTGAACAAAGACGTCCCTAGCATGATTGATCGTGTTGTCCTTGTCCCTAGTCCATTTAATTACATATATATTGTGTAGATTTTAGTCTGTGGAAGACAATTGTTATTTCACAAACTAAAATCCGACGACTGGTTATAATAATTGAGTGAAAAAGTATCGATAAACTGTTGGTTAGCCTGTACTGAAGGGAATATATTCTTAGATGACATTGGATTAGGCCACACAAATTTGTTGATAGTGATTCCTCCTGAGTATCTAAATCATCATCTGTGCTTCCCGGATGACAAACATGAGGAACTATTTCGATTGTCGAGTAATATATCGGATTAAGGCACTATGTAACATGTGGACGGTTTTATGTTCCAGAGTTCGGTTAAAGGAATATATCGGACGGCCTCGATTGCCCAACCTAGGGGTATCAGTAAGAGCACACGTATACGGATAACCGATTGAAGCCCAACGTCACATACATGTCTATAGGAATTAGCAGATGCTAAAAGGAAAAAATTATATGCGCGATCTGTCCAGAACGGGATATGCTAAATCTGCTTCTTTTAATTGTCCTAGATTCAGCATCACTGTGTGACAACGTACACCGAATTAGCGTTCTGTTTGGTAATACGAGGGAATGTGGAAGTTAGCGAGCACGTCGTCTGCTTGTTGTCTGCTCGCTAACTTTCACCTCCCTTCCTATATACTGCCGTCGTACAATCCGATAATTCGGTGTACGTTGTCACACATTGAACATATCTGATAATAAAATTTCACATTTATATTAATGTATCGTACGTTCCATCTGGACTGTCTATTGTTTCTTTTAAATGCAATAATATCATTACCGTAGTCAAGAGTCACGTTCAAGTCGTTCATGAGTTTTTTTCGCTGTGAATTTATTTTCCAGCTCCACAGAACAGCCATGAAAACTTGGAAATGACTGAAACTGTGATATCAATGAAAGTAGTTTTCTCCCATGCACTGCCACAGTCTCTCCCGACAGGCGAAGGCCGATTGGAGCCCTTAGAATCAATGATGGCACACATTCAATAAGCTTATTGCCTCAGCTTTGACTTTCAGCTCAGGGTACTTGTCTATATAACACATTGTAGCAGTTTATTTCTACCCATCAATGATTTGGCTCAGACCAAGCCAGCCCTTGCAGAAACCACCCCATTTCTATGTTTCAAAACAATGATCAAAGGAAACAGGTGGTAGGGAAATGGTCCGTGTAACCTTGCACAATTCAATTTTCGTTTTTTTGCTTTTGGTTTCTCAAAATTGAAATTTCAATTTTTGATTTTGAGAAACCAAAAACGAAAAACGAAAATTGAATTGTGCAAG
>JAVTVY010053479.1:0-27682 GCA_036873755.1 Hanleya hanleyi
GTGGTGGTGGTGGTGGACTGGGTGAGTACAGCGTACCACGCACTTGATGTTCGTTGCGTTCTGTGACTTCGAGGGGAGCTCGCTGGATACTGCGATGATAGGCTCGATTGTACCCTTGGACCAGTTGAGGTAGTACATCGATGTACCGTCGGGTGTTTTGGGCGGTAAAATACTTGTACATTCGTCCTTTGAAGGTCCGATTGAATCGTTCCACCACAGAGGCTTTGGTCTCGTTGTACGTATGGAAGAAAAATACCTTCTGTTTCTTAAGAAAGGCTTGAAAGGGTCGGTTGAGAAATTCTGTGCCTTCATCCGTTTGCAAATAAAGGGGTTTGCGCCCCGTCTTGGAAATCTGCTGGAACGCCCGTACTAAATTCTCTCCTGTTTTGGTGCGAATGGGTAGTACCCAGGCATACTTGGATAAAATATCGATACAGGTCAACATGTACCGATGTCCATCATTGTGAGGTGCAAATCGACTCATATCCACTAAATCAGCCTGCCATTGCGCGTCTATACCTCCTACGATGACTCGGTTACGGCGAAAATGTCGTCGGGCTGCTCGATGTAAACTATAAGTGTCTTGGGTTTTTAACCAGTCTCGAACTTCAGTTCGACTGATGCCTTGGAAATGGACACCTCGAGCGAGCGCTCCCACAGCGCTATACGCGGCTGGACTGGTAGGGTTGTAATACAAATCGGTTAACACCTTGTTCACTGTATATGCTGACCCCTTTTTTCCCTTTCGGGTCCCCCTCATGACCGTCTTCCTACCCCTCATCGGGGTGCCTGTGGGTCCCCGTCCGGTGTGTTCGCTTCATCAGGTGACACTGACACTCTAGCCTCTGTGCACCCTATAGATATAGTACTTTCGTCTTCCCCGGCTGTATCGGATTCATGTTGTTTTTCATGGGGTTCAGCCAGCGCGTCCTCCATAGCACGAACCCACGCCAACTCGTCTGATGATCGCTCGTCCGGTGTAAACAGCTGGTCCACAATAGGCACTACTTTCTCCAAGGCTGACCACAGAGAGGGGCCTAGGATGAAACTTCGCGTAGGGTCTTGGTAGCGGCCCAGGCGTGCGAAGAGGGGAGGTACGGTATATACGTAGATGGCATTGTCTATGTGGATGAGGTGTCCGTCGAACGTATTCGATAGAGTCTCAGCGGGCGCCCAGCAAATAGCTCCACAGTCTTTCACCAGGGTGACTTTATCTTCATAGACGTATAACCCCACCTGGGGTATAAGTGGCAGAATGGCTCGTAGGTCGGATGACATGCTTGCCCTAAATGTCGAACGGTGAATGACACACACTCTGTCTCACCCCTGGTATTTATAGTGTCAGGTACAGACATGAGTCGTACTATTCTGTGAGGGGGTCCTGTGGAGAGAGTACTTCATCGACCATGGGCACTACTTGTTGCAAAGCCGTCCATAGATCGGGGTCCAGAGTAAAACCACCTCGCTTGAGACAGAGGAGTCGAGCAAAATACGGACCGCGGAAAATGTAGACATTGTCACACAGGTGAATGCTATCCCCGTCGAGGTTACCGCATAACACGCGTTTCAAGGTAATCCAGCCTTCCGGGGATAAAGGGACACGCGCGGGTTCAGACGTACACCAACATCGACTATCGTCATCGATGAGCTCCACGCGTTGGGGGTATAACAATAGGGTACAGTCCGGTGTAAGAGTGCGCGTGGCTACAGAGTTGGCCTCAGGGTAGAGTACGTCGTGGACGTCGGTGATAATAGCTTTCAGCGCCTGCCATAATGCCGGCCGGAGTAGGATAGAGGTACCACCACACTGTTCTAACCGGGGAAAAAAGAATCATCTCTACCACTTCGCAGGTAAACACCGACTCCCACGTGCATGAAATCTACTTCGGGCTCTTTTCCCTGTAACAACCGTGTCAATAGAGTCCAGCCTGGTAGGCTTAAACATAGCTTCACCTCTCGGGGATGTTCTTCGATGAGCTGCAGTTCATGGTCATAGACGATGAGAATAACGTCAGACGTGAGTTGGAAGAAGGCGAGCTCCGTTCCGTGCGCTGCCATAGTGGTGAATGACAAAACACCGCCCAGACAAATGTGTATATATGGATTCTTGCTAATGACTCGTGAGTAAAAAAAATATTTCATCGTAATAAAATTCGTATCGTACCCGTACCCTGTTCTAGAAAATAATTAAATTGACATTACAATGCAATTTTGTAGGCGCGCTCCAAGATAAATATTCTTCAGAACATTTTGCGACGCTACATCTGCGTGTCATTTGTGCCTGGACTGTAACAATTAAGAATTCGCTCACAGGTGGGAGAGAAGGCAACATTGAAAATGGTCTCCAAACGCTTCACCGGCCTATTGGTTATTAGCAGATGACCCCTTTCAAGCCGATAGACATTCCATTCTCAGTGCCTGTAACGGCCGCTAGATGGCGTCATCCACAGCGCACCAAAATGATTGGGAACTGTGCACGTTGGCCTTCTTGCACTGAAACGAAGGCTATTTTTTCTATAGTTTTTATAGTTTTCTCTCGATAAACCAGATACAATTTTCAGGGTGATATTATAAGGCTGTGAGCAATATACTTGACGTATTTTTAGCCAGGAAAACCGATTTATTTCCAGTGTACCAGGTTTTTCACACTACCGTACCAGAACGTTACGCGTCTAAAAATCGATAAAATTATTAAAAATAGCGGCTTAGTCTAGCACTATGCTGCTAAATTTTTAAATGCTACACCATGAGTTGCCTGAGTTCAACTTGAAATAAAATTTATACGTGCACTGACATTTATTGCAAAATGACAACCGTTTAAAATTGGAAAAGAAACACAAAATATTTCTCCAGCGTAAGTCAAGACCAAACAAATATAACGCTGACGTCCGCGCAATTTTTATAAAAGCCAGCGGAGAGGGTGATGCGGGCCATTCCAAAACCTTTTGACAGACAAACATATTGAAGAAGAAGAAAATGAGCCGCACGGTACCATTAACAAAGAAGGCCTCCGGGAGAAAGGACACGATGACGGTAGCGAAGATGTCTACGACGACCACCACGAACCTCGCCCGACAAAATTACATGGAGAAGATCAAAGACCAAGAGAGGAAACAACAATACGAACTGACGGGCGGCTGTACCATCGCACCCGCCAATTTCCTCAAAGACGCGCCCATTTATGAGGACGTGGATGATGGTGGTGTACAACAACAACACATCTATAAAATGAGACCAGGATACAAGTATTTCTCCGTGAGCAATATGTAAGGGGAGTAGACAAGAAAACTCCCTCCTGAAAAAAACAGGGTGATCAAATTGAACTCTAACGGCCCTTTCCAGGGCCAACCAATGAGGGACATTTGTCACTGTCGTTGACGACCAGTAAAGGAATAACATTACAGCCCGAATAATAAGGGACTGAAATTTATAAGAGGGATAGGTGTGTGTGTGTGTGTGTGTGTGTGTGTGTGAGTTGATGTTATTTTTTTTTTATTTTGTGCTTTTGATAGAAGTTTTCCCTTTCGGAAAGATGGGGGGAGGGGGGGGGGGGGGAGGGGGGCCAGCACAGGGGCTTGGGACTAGAAAAAAGAGAGGGGAAGGAGAGGTGTTTTTTATATGTGTGCGGGAGTTGATGTTATATTTTTTAATTTTTGTGCTTTTTCAGTTTGTTAGAAGTTTTCCCTTTCGGAAAAGAGAGGGGGAGGGGAGGGGAGGGGGGCCAGCACAGGGGCTTGGGACTAGAAAAAAGAGAGGGGAAGGAGAGGTGTTTTTTATATGTGTGCGGGAGTTGATGTTATATTTTTTTAATTTTTGTGCTTTTTCAGTTTGTTAGAAGTTTTCCCTTTCGGAAAGATGGGGTGGTTCTTAAAAGAACCTTTGGAATATGTAAGGCATTACATCGTTGGGGGCAGGTGGCGTTGTCTTCTCACAGTACACACCGGGCATACCAAGGTTATGAATTCACACACTAGGGGTTTGTAATCGTCCCGACACTCTGGTATTTGGGCATGTCGATGTATACAAGCTACACACAAGGCTTGATGTCCACAGGGGAATATAGCGTATTTGGCAAAGTTGTTACAGCATTTCACGCAGTGTAAATAGGAGGCTGCTTGGCATTCTGTGTTGGCTGCCAGTGTTGTTGTTGTTATTGCGGAAGCGTAGTGGATTAGGTCTTCGTTTTCTTTTTTGCTTATTTTTCTGGTATTCTCTCTTATTCTGTTTTTTCTTGCGTCTTTCCTGTTTTTTCTTGTGTCCTTCCTATTTCTTCTTCCGTCTTTACTGTGTTTTCTTAATTCTTTTCTGTCTGTTCCGTTTTTCCTTGTGTCTTTTCTGTTTTTTCTTGAGTCTTTCCTCTTCTCCTTTTTTGCTTGTGCTTGACCTTCTTGTCCTTCGCCTTCTTGTCCTTCGCCTTCTTGTCCTTCGCCTTCTGTTTCTGTTTCTGTTTCTGTTTGTGTTTCTTCTTCTTCTATTTCGTCTTCCGTTTGCCCCTCTTCTTGTTGTTGTACCTCTTCTTGTCCTCCTCCTTTAGCTTGGCGGCTTTGTTGTTGTTTCAACATATCTTCTAGCACTCGGTCGATGTCGTAAAAACGTTGGTATTCGCCTGTGGTAAGATCCGGTGTCGCTGCTGGGGGGTGTTGATTAAGGTGGTGCTGTGGTTTTTGTACCTCTTCTTGTCCTCCTTCTCCTTTAGCTTGGCGGCTTTGTTGTTGTTTCAACATATCTTCTAGCACTCGGTCGATGTCGTCAAAACGTTGGTATTCGCCTGTGGTAAGATCCGGTGTCGCTGCTGGGGGGTCTTGATTAAGGTAGTGCTGGGGTTCATCTTTAAATAAGTCTCCTATAATAAGTTCCATCCATGGCTCGTCATGTACCATATCGATGGCTCCGAGCAGTTGTAGTTCATTATCATCATGATTTGTCATCAAGTCTGGTATGTCAATATCCATGATTTCAGTCAACAGGGATGACTGCATGACTGTGAAATCAGGCTCATCAAATACCACGTGTAGTAGACACTGGCATAATTGTGAATGTGGGTCAGTAAATACTGCGCGCTATTTATAGTGTAACGCGCGGACCTCGTCGAAATCGTTATATTTTTTTGGTCTTGACTTACGCTGGAGAAATATTTTTGTGTTTCTTTTCCAATTTTAAACGGATGTGATTTTGCAATAAACGCGAGTGCACGTATAAATTTTATTTCAAGTTGAACTGGGGCAACTCATGGTGTAGCATTTAAAAATTTAGCAGGGTAGCGGTAAACTAAGCCACTATTTTAATGATTTTATCGATTTTTAGACGCGTAACGTTATAGTACGGTAGTGTGGAAAACCCGGTACACTGGAAATAAATCGGTTTTCCTGGCTAAAAATACGTCAAGTATATTGCTCACAGCCTTATAATATCACCCTGAAAATTGTAGCTGGTTTATCGAAAGAAAACTATAGAAAAAAATAGCCTGCGTTTCAGTGCGCCAGCGTGGAGAGTTGCGAACGATTTTCGTTTGCTGTGGATCACGCCATCTACTAGACCCTATATGCCACCAACATCCTTCCTGGGTTAATTTACAACCCACCTATTTTGCACGAAAATTCACATTTATTGCAAAAAATGACACCCGTTTTAAAGTTGGGAAAATAAAACACAAATTTTTTTAGCAGATACTACCATCTTGGACCTACTGCCACAGGCCGCCATCTTAAACCCACCATCCACCACCCACCACAGCCGCCATCTTAAACCCACCATCCACCATTCCACCACAGCCGCCATCTTAAACCCACCATCCACCACCCACCACAGCCGCCATCTTAAACCCACCATCCACCATTCCACCACAGCCGCCATATTAAACCCACCATCCACCACCCACCACAGAACGATTAGACTATAAATAACGCGTAGTATATTGCCATTTATTCACAACTACAATCATGGGTACAAGACGAAGACTATTCACCGATCCGAGAGACCCTAGAGAACACAGAGAGGTGATTACGAGTGGAGATGAACATAACAATGGTGGAGTGGCAATAATTACAAGCTTTCAGCAGGTTATTGCGGACGAAACGATGATACGGCAAAGTGAAGAACAACTGGAAGAGCTGTGGAGGGAGGTAATGGAAGAAGATGCGAGGTTGATAAGACAACGAAGTCAAGAACAAGACCAAGAAATCAGGAGGGTGGTGCTGGAAGAAGAAGATGGGGATATAACTGAAGAGGAAGAAGAACTCCCCTGGTTAAACAGTAACAGACCTCCAGCAAATACAACGGCTACTCAAACTCCGATTATAACGACGTCGGCTTGCGAAACCACGTCGGCTACCGCCGAAACAACAACAACAACAACAACAACAACACGACCATCACCATGCTCTTGGGCCGAGGTAACCCGCCTGAACGAACAGATTAATCACATGAGACAAGACATTGATCAAATGGACGTTATGATTTTAAAACAAGAAGAAGCCCTACAGAAGGAACAAAGTAAATCAAACTGCAGTGTGTGTACAGACGAAGAAAGCCTGTACGCCCTATTTCTGTGCGGGCATTTATGCCTTTGTGAAGAATGCTGGGTGAGGCTAACATGTATAGGGGACATGTGCCACTGCGCTGAAACGGACGAACAGCATTTAAAGATCAAGTGTCCCGTGTGTAGGAAGCAGGTAGCCGGGATAAAGAGAATTTACCGCTCCTAAAACAAGTGTCGTAACACTTTTCCAAAGGCTCTTTTCAGAGCCACCCCATCTTTCCGAAAGGGAAAACTTCTAACTCAAAAAGCACCCAAAAAAAATAACACCAGCTCCCATCATTCCCCCTATGAATTTTTTTTTTAATACAATTGCAAAAAAAAAAAAAAATGTTTAATACAATTGCAAAAAAGAATGAACACTAACAACCATTTTTTAATTTTCTACTATTTTTATTAACACAAATAGAATGAACGTGTTATCATAACGGGCTGAAATTATTGAACCAGCACAGGGGCTTGGGACTAGAAAAAAGAGAGGGGGAGGGGGTTGTTTTTGTCGAATCATAACGGACTGAAATTATTGAACCAGCACAGGGGCTTGGGACTAGAAAAAAGAGAGGGGGAGGGGGTTGTTTTTGTCGAATCATAACGGACTGAAATTATTGAACCAGCACAGGGGCTTGGGACTAGAAAAAAGAGAGGGGGAGGGGGTTGTTTTTGTCGAATCATAACGGACTGAAATTATTGAACCAGCACAGGGGCTTGGGACTAGAAAAAAGAGAGGGGAAGGGGGTTGTTTTTGTCGAATCATAACGGACTGAAATTATTGAACCAGCACAGGCGCTTGGGACTAGAAAAAAGAGAGGGGGAGGGGATTGTTTTTGTCGAATCATAACGGACTGAAATTATTGAACCAGCACAGGGGCTTGGGACTAGAAAAAAGAGAGGGGGAGGGGTTGTTTTTGTCGAATGAACGTCTTCAACTCTGAGTATTGAATTTTTAATACAATTATACGCTCTCGAGCCGCTTCAATGAACGTGTAGGAATACGGTAAATGTTTTCAACACTTGTTCAATAGTTATGCAACAAGACTTGTTTGAACATTGAATTTTAATACAATTAACAGTAAAAACTCTGAGTATTGAATTTTTAATACAATTATACGCTCTCAAGCCACTTCAATGAACGTGTAGGAATACGGTAAATGTTTTTCAACACTTGTTCAATAGTTCTGCAACAAGACTTGTTTGAACTCATCATCGTCTTTCCGCCCCTGGTGCACGTAGATATAGGTAGCAATCTCTTCACGTGGAATTCTGGGAGGGCAGGCAGCTTCCAATGCCAGGGCAATTTGTTCCTCGGTCACGTCCTGTAGTGCCTCAGTGATCAGCGCGTATGAGAGTACACTATTGTCCACACACGTATGCATGTTTATCGGACTGTTGTTCTCACAGCCTGCGCATGCTTGGATACGCAAGTGTCGAATGCGAGGTCTGATAAGATCCAGGACTGTGTCGATGTACTTCTTATAAATATAGTGAGACACCTGGTAAGCCAGAGCTTGACGAATTTTAGCTGTGAGACTCTGCAACTTCCGCCACGCCGTTAATTTCAAGGTGACACCCTGAGGACAAGGAACACGCTCTTGCGTATCTAACCTCATTTTCCATTTACGGATATGCACCAGGAGCTGGTCGTTGAAATTGGCACAGCTGACAAAGATGTCGTCACCCACATGAAATTTCGCTTCGTCAATCCCCCTGTCGCGAATAACTCCATCGATGGCGTAATCAAGGGTCTCCAGTTTTTGCCAGGTATCCAAGGTCAAGGCAATATGCCTAGCGGGTCTGTCGTTAAAGCCCGGTGCGTTAAAATGCACTTCTTCGTCTTTGACACTCACAGTTAAATAGGCTGAGAGCTCCCAAATGTCCGTGTGGGCTGCCTGGTAGGCCTGTTGGATAATGTTATTGATATCCTGCACAGACATAGGAAGTTGCACCTTTTCTTCTTCTTCTTCTTGTTTCACAGGCACTTGCTGGGCTGACTCAGGTATTTCTAAAGGTGTTAGTCGGGGCCGTTTGGATCGTCCAGCGCGTTTGGCCGGTACACCAGACGCTGGGTGCGTACGTTTGCTAGCTGTACGCTCTTCGGTGGTATCCATGACTAAGATATCATCATCTTGTATAACGTCGGCTTGAAGTAGATCTGCTAGTTCTTCATTTCCCGTCTTCTTCAGCGCCTCCACGAAGGCTAGAAATGCATAGGGGCCACGGCGCACTAGACCATCGATGAGGGCTCTGTTTTGTGCTGAAGTGGTTTTCTCAGCCATGATATCTTCGCGACCGTGTTTCAGGAGTATGTTTTCCTCCATAAGCAGATCACATAATTCGACCACATGCTGCATTTCATCAATGAGGCGAACACGGTACTTTCGAAGCTTCACTTGCTGGGATGACTCCATGACTTTGGACTCAGGCTGGTGAGTAACTGCTACGGTGTAAAAGTCTCCTGAATTTGCACTCGTAAAATTAAAAAAAGTAAAAGGTTCTCCACAGCTCATACAAACAGGCAAGCAGGCTGGCTGGCTGGCTAGAGGTGAAGCAGACAGGCAGGCAGGCAGGCAGGCAGGCAGGCTGGTCAGGTCAGGTAGGTCAGAGTGCTCCGCAGGGTAGTGCAATGAATACACCCCACCCCTAAAAATCGCCTCCTTTTATACGTTTTTCTACAATGCGCCATCTTAAACCCACCATCCACCACCCACCACAACCGCCATCTTAAACCCACCATCCACCACCCCACCACAACCGCCATCTTAAACCCACCATCCACCACCCACCACAACCGCCATCTTAAACCCACCATCCACCACCCACCACAAGCCGCCATCTTAAACCCACCACCCACCATCCCACCACAACCGCCATCTTAAACCCACCATCCACCACCCCACCACAAACCGCCATCTTAAACCCACCATCCACCACCCCACCACAACCGCCATCTTAAACCCACCATCCACCACCCCACCACAACCGCCATCTTAAACCCACCATCCACCACCCCACCACAACCACCATCTTAAACCCACCATCCACCACCCCACCACAACCGCCATCTTAAACCCACCATCCACCACCCCACCACAACCGCCATCTTAAACCCACCATCCACCACCCACCACAACCGCCATCTTAAACCCACCATCCACCACCCACCACAATGACCCCATGTGACAGAATACTCGCTTTTGATTGGCTGTCGCGTGACGTCACAGAGGTCATATGCAAATTTCTGAGGTCAAGTTGCGCTCAAATGCTCGCTCTATACTACTAAGGCCGCCATTTTGGTCCCACCACGTCCACCAAACACAAGGCCGCCATTTTGGTCCCACCACCTCCACCAAACACAAGGCCGCCATTTTGGTCCCACCACCTCCACCAAACACAAGGCCGCCATTTTGGTCCCACCACCTCCACCAAACACAAGGCCGCCATTTTGGTCCCACCACCTCCACCAAACACAAGGCCGCCATTTGGTCCCACCACCTCCACCAAACACAAGGCCGCCATTTTGGTCCCACCACCTCCACCAAACACAAGGCCGCCATTTTGGTCCCACCACCTCCACCACCACCCACAAGCCGCCATTTTGGTCCCACCACCACCACCACCACCCAAAGCCGCCATTTGTCCCATCACCTCCACCAAACACAAGGTTTATTTGGTCCCACCACCTCCACCACCACCCACAAGCCGCCATTTGGTCCCACCACCACCACCACCACCCACAAGCCGCCATTTTGGTCCCATCACCTCCACCACCACCCACAATGACCCTGTGACCCTGTTCACATGTGCATTGATCACGTGATCGTCATTGGGAAACCCCCACTGGGAAACCCCGCCACACTTCCGCCACAAATCTGCGCAGAAACACCTGCGCACTCGTCAAAATGTGACCTGTGCCGTCTTTATACTACTACTGATGTTCAATTATCATTACGTCGGTATCGCATATGTAACACGACATGAAGTTAATTTACTACGAAAAATACATTTGCGGACCGTCATGGAAAGACCGTGCCGTGGTACACTCTTAAAACACAAATGTTATATTTAACATCTAGAGGGTTGAAGGAGGGAAAACATTTAGAAAGTGTTGTTTCACCACTTTTAAGTGTTGGATGCAACAGATAAAAATGTTGCATTTAACACTTAAAAGTGATGAATACAACACTTTCTAAATGTTTTCCCTCCTCCAACCCTCTAGATGTTAAATCTAACATTTGCGTTTTGAGAGTGTACCAACAAAGTTTAGTTCCTTGAGTTGTATTCCTAAGAAGGAGTTATTTTGTAACTAATTGTCTTTAACTTCCAAATGCAAATGCAAATGGAATAACCATTTTGCTTCACCTACAACGAATCTTCATATTTCTGACCACTTGTTCGGATAGAATACCATACTGTAAGGAGCGCCATCTCCGGGCGACCAATTCTCAGTCTGAACTTTCTCCATTCACTCTGTCTGGACTCCGGTGACCGATTTGTATATCTATTTCAACATATTAGCGGTTTCATTTCGATGAAGCAGCCATAAAGGGGAAAACAAAGTTCAGAAACGAGTGTCACATGCGCATTTAGTCAATAAAAAGCTACATTTGAGAAAGAGAAGCCGATTCTGTTTTTTATTAGTAAATTCAGCTGAAAATCGAGCAAATATGCATTGACTGGTCAGTCGGCTACTATATATTTTCTTTTCCCCCTCCCCCTTCCCTGCCTTCGCGAACCCCCAAAACATACACACGCGCACACACTTGGGGCGATAGTATGCTCTTTGTTGCACCCAGAGAATGTAAAATGTGTCTGTTTTATGGGAAAATAGGATGATTTGTCGACCATAGTGTTCCAGCACTGTCATGCGTATGTGTGTGTGTGTTAGGAGGAGGAGGAATTATATGAGTAGTTACTATAATATTGTTTCTAAAATAATATATTTTCGTCTGGTTCTCGTGAATACCAAGTGATCAGTCACACGTGTGGACCCACGGGTACAAGCGTCCTCGTTATGACGTCATAGGAACGTATTCGTGGTAAGCTACAAAAGAAAAAGTTTTTTACTCCGAATTGCGGGAAAAGTTATGCCGCTCATTTCTCGAGAAATCTCCGAATCACGTGTTGCGAAGGTTACTGAGTCTCTATCTGTCTTACTTCCCGAGATATGGCCATCGGTAATTTATACAAAATTCGACAAAAATCGGCAATCAAAAGAAACACGAGGCATTCTCCCACTAATAGCGGAAAAACTAATAGAGTTAGGGGAAAATGCTTAATACAAAATTTGAAGATCTCATCTCGAGGAATGTGAGGGAACGATGGAACGATTTCGTATCTACATTCGCTTAGTCGGTATATTTACTAACCGGGTTAGTTGGAACGGATAGTCCCTCTCTTAAATATACATAATGAGACTATATCAGGATTGTCAGTATGAGCTGTATTGAGCGTCATAGACTTGCTAGTTTAGTTTTTTACTGGATTGTTCAGAATATTATATTTCGATACAATACATAGTGTAAGCTACTCGATCTGTACCACCTGCAATTTGCATATCGTAATTGTTTCGAGCAGAGTGGAGAAGTGAGACCTTTAGATCAACCTCCCCACAGCGCATGCTCCATTTCGCAGGCTCCATTACCATCCCTGCCACCAATAGCGGAAGTTGACCTTCACTACGTTGCTATGACGTATATGGGGAAACCAACCAACGCACGGTTCAATTTGAATCCGGCCGAACAACTCCTTTAGTGTTGCACATGAGCGAACTACTTTTTCATATGCTATTATCTCCAGATAATTCTTTTTAAGGCTAGGTCAACAGAGCTATTATGCAGACTTGAAAAGTAATCGAAATGTTCGGTAAACATCTATTGTACAATATATGATGTCACTTCCGGCGATGTGCGCGAAGGCCCCGAATCCGGTCCAAAAATCTGACTGGTGGCTGGGGTGTTATTAGACCCCCAGCGAGGTGGTTGCCTTTAGATGGCAGCATTTGTGGCGCGTTGAATTCTGGGATCGCGCACTTACCGTTAGCAACGTGCCGACCCATTATCGCGAGCACAACGGCTTTCCCCTGCCTATGAGAGTGTATATTCTTCGGGTCCAGCCGTTGCATATAATGAGACGTGTGTCTCTCTGTCCCATTTCGTTCGTGGTGGACAATCACCATATTCCGTTTGGGCTGTCTGTCACACGTGACTAAAATTTAAATTCTTTATTTGGCACGAACATGCAAGCGCTCTGTGTGCTTGCTTGATATCTAATAATTGCATCGTAAGTGGCCTTTGATTGGCCGTATTGATGATCACGAGGTTCGAGAGGCGTGACGTATATCATGAATTCCGCCGTGACGGAATCACGCTTGGGATGACTTTTTTATTCAAAGCCATGTTCTCGGAAGTTCCGTGGTCATACCCATGCAGTTTTATGTTTAGTTTGCTATTCTATACGACATCTGCTTACAGATCCATGAAAAATTTACAGATGATCCAGCATTTTCAGTAAATCATGCCTCGATATGTTAGTAGACCTACCGGAATCACCTGAAACGGACATAACTCTTGACTAGTGTTGCTTGTATATATTTTGCTCCTCTGTTTCAATCTGATTATTCTTATATGACATCTCTTACTAACACACAGTATATTCTGTTTCAATCTGATTATTCTTATATGACATCCCTTACTAACATACAGTAAAAAAAATTCCTCGTGAGAAAAAAAAGCGGTAGGATCATGACAGGGGTCAAATCTATAGTCCGTGACGGAATCACAAAAAAAATCGTGACGGAATCACGAGTGCGCTTTTTAAATATTCTCGGTAAAAGAGTTTTATTAATTACACATTTTCCCCCAAAGAATATTCCCAGGGTGAATTTAACACTTCCACTTATAAAATTAAAACTCTGAACTCTTATTTTTACCATGGTATACAGTTCCCGTCACACGCATATCTTTTCTACAGATGTTTCAAAATAGTATAGTTTTCAGTAAAATGCTACTTTCCTTCCTTGACAATTTCGGGTTTTTCAGGTTCAAAAATTGTCGGAAAAATATTTCGCGATTAAACACATTTTCTGTGTTATTGTCGTCTCCCCGGAGATTATAGGAAGCGAATAGAAAAAAAACAACAATATGGTCTACGAAAGAATGTGGAGTGAATTTTATGCGAAAAAGGGCTGTTTTTAGCGATGTCCGCTTTTTCGTGGAATTCATGATATTCATAAATGATGTAGTACCAAATAAAGACTGGTGCGGTAAATCATCCAGATGTCTCGTGGACGCGTGCCTCTGGAGGGGCGAGAATGGTGCCGATCCAGCGTGTGATCTGGGCTGTCATGAATTTATTAATGATGTTATCCACAACGACGTAAACATCCAGAGAATGTTATGATGGCTTGTCAGTTAAAGTATATTTTGACCGAAAAACTCAGTCGCTCTGAAACTAGGGCAGACAGTCGAAATTCGTTTTGCGTTCATCCAGCTTTGTGTTACGTTATTGTAGTTGAATGATATAATGCTCACGATAATAGACCTTGAATCTGATGGCATGGATTATGCACAATGCATCACGGGATAAAAACAAGGATAAAACGTCCTCAGGTTTCACGGCTATTGATTTATGCTACACCTTTAAATATTTCTAGTTGCATAATATGGATTAGTGTATAGATATTGTAGCTTGGTGGATGAAATATCTTAGAACGCTAATTATGGTCTGATCAATGTATTGAATGACTATGGAAAAGACAACTCGTGATGTCATTTGCGAGCGTCATGATTGGCACACCATTTGGGTACCCTTGAAAGTCATAGAATTTTTTTCACCATTACTAGAAACAGAAATTAAATATAATTAATTCTGTTGCAAAATCATTTAACTGATATCACAAACTCGAGTTTAATTACAACCAAATTAGCTTTATTGAGAGTTGGATTATTTATTCACGAGAAATTTGACGATCATGTTATGAGAAGTACAGAAATCCATGTCATTGAATTGTAATTCGTTGATATAGGCATTTAGATTCAGCTAGAGAACTGAACTTAATTGAATTGTAATTTGCATTACTGATTCTAGTTGGATGAAAAGTATCGATTTATTGATTTTATTCTTTTCCAAGAAAGCAAGTAACAACCACATAACATCCTTGAAGCGACCATTTTTAAAATAGAGAATTTACTGACAGATATGATAACTATTAGGGATAGAAGTCTCAATCCAAGGGGATGGACCTGCACCTTTCCAGTAGGCTAACAAAACGTATTTTTTTAGATTACATGATTATATTTATTAACAATTCACGCAGTGACAATTCCTACTAGGCTATGGAGTGGGCTTTTAAGATGTAATATACACGTGCACATAAAACCTTTTTCCTTTCAGAATTTCCCTAGTGTTTGGAATAAAGTACTTGATACCTACAAGCACTGAATATGGATCATGCAGGAAGGTTCCTGGCTACAAGATTGGCATATTATTGTGAATGTTTAGAAATACATTCTTCGCTGTTGTTTTGTTTGACTACATGAGACAGCCCTTGTTCTTTATGGAAGAGGGCTAGCTAGAGGATTCAGTTATGACACTTGTATCGAAAATATATCTGCATTATTAAATGGACCTCCAAACACTTCTACCCTGCTCGACGGATTATCGACCCTTGGAATCTATCATTTACAAATATGTGTCATATAACTGTTATCCGTTTACAAATATTGAAATTTGACGAGCAAATACTCAACACAGCGCTTGAATTTCTCCTGCTGAATACGTCACAGGTGTAAGAACACAGCAGTCAAATACAATTTCACATGCCAAACAATGGCGTTCTAGCCTCTTCAATTTCTTCGTTTTTCACTAGCACTTTTTTATGCATTTATCGAAGTAATGTTGAAGTTGTGTACTGTTTCGGGAAAGCATACTGACACACCTAATGACGAAGATAATGACCAAAATGACCGAAATCGGCAGGATGCCTGAGTAGTATAGTCTACCCGAATAGACTCACATTGCCCTCTTTACACTTAAACTTGGGGATAACTCTTGATTCCCGTGAAGCCTCCGACAGGGGGCGCCACCAGCTCAAGGTTATAGATTGCATCAGCATTGGCTGGCATCAGACTACAATTAATCACTTCCGGGCCAGTGTCCACGACCTACATTGTTTAGAAATTTGAGAGCAGATCTTTATGGATTTTATGAGCTGCGATTTTTCAGCATCTCCGATACATTTGATATTACAGTCTTCAAACTGTACTTCCTTGTGTTGATTTGGGCCAGTTTGGAAAAAGCATGGTGGATGGAGACATGATCAGTGAAGGGCGAGAAGACTCCCTGTTTACAAATTGAATGACATTCTGTAGCACCAATCAGCTGTCAGTGGCGGGAATTTGAAATTTCCATGGTCAACATCTGTCAAGACTTCCACTGGTAATGTCCAACAAGGCAAATATTGACATGCCAGGTGGATTTATGCATTGTGAATTTTCTGGATTTTTGCCGATTTTTAACGCTAATACATAATAAGTAACGGAATTAATAGTGGGCTGGTGCCGGCTGGGTGCCAAGTTTTGACCACTATAGTTCTGGCAACCTTTGACATCCGCGGTGATGCGGTCATGTCTGGTGGTGATGCGGTCTGCCTCTGCAGAGAAAAAATAGTCCCCAGACTTCAAATACGCTGCCTGGTCCGATTGGGTCGTATGAGGTATCAATGTGAAGCATTCGTGAAGGGGCCTCTGGTGGGCTGGGTGTGGGGTTGCAATACCATCATTCTGCGCATGCGCGGTGGACAATGGGTATGGAAATAGACGTTTTGGTGTCTAGGTGAGCCACTAATGGTCCGATGGAGTAGAGTTAGGTATCAATGTGAAGCATATGTGAGGGGGCATCCGATGGTTTGGGTCTGGGGACGTTTTGGGGTCGAGGTGAGCCCTTAGTGGGTCGATGGAGTCTTAGGAGGTCTTATTTTGAAGCTCTCGTGGAGAAGCATCCGACCGAAATAATGTATCGTCGGGTTTCATCATTCTGCGCATGCGCAGGCTGGCCGTAGTATAGCAAGCAGGCATCTTTGGGGTACTAAACCACTATGGGTCCGAATGCGTCGTGTGACGTGGCATCTTGTAGCAACGCCCGCCAACGCCAAGCTCAACGCTTCAACGCCCTGGTGAATTAACCCAAAATCTCTCATTTTTCTAGACACTAATTCATTAGAAATGCAGTGACGTCCGTCACCGTCCATCGGTACGCCCTAGCTTAACGCCGTGACGTCATGATGTAGACAGATGAGAGAACAACAACAACAAGGATGGGAGAACAACAACAAGAACAAGTTTTTTCATATAGTTTATTTTCCCCTCCATCATAACATACCCACGATGGGGGAGCCGCGTTGGGTAGGTTTACAATTCAAGAAGTCTCTTGTCCAATCAGAGGCCACCATTTGGTCCTGTGTTTAAATATAGGAATGAACATGTGTCCCTCATCAGTCCATATGTATTGGTCGACTGGTGAACGTGTACGTTCTATCAGAGAACCTTCTCTCGTCGCGATAGTATGCTCAGGCATATTCAACGCAAACACAACCAAGAGACACAGCCGAGTCCCACTATAGGTCCAACAAGAGCAGTAGAGCATCCCTATACGATGAAGGTGAGCGGCCCTACGGCATGTGGAAAGACGTCCTGGGTGAGGAAGTTCTTAGAGGAAGGTGTGGCAACCCCAGCTCCGACACGTGTTGTTTGGTGTTATAGACAATGGCAGCTCTCCTACGAAACTACAAGGTTACAGAATGTTAGCTTCGTCCCAGGGATTCCCCACGAGGTAAACGAACCGTATTAATTTGACCACGAGCAGACCAACGTGGTAGTGCTAGATGATATGATGAGTGCGGCCAAGGACAATTCACACGTCGCCGACTTGCTTACTAAAGGATCCCATCATCGGAATCTGTCCGTCATCTATTTGACCCAGAATCTATTTCCTCAAGGGAAGGCGTCCAGAGATATTGCCTTGAACTGCCAATACTTTGTGTTGTTCTCCAATCTCATTGACAGAGCACAAATCCGTGTGTTTGGTAGTCGAATTTATCCTTAGAACATCGACCATTTCATGCAGGCGTTTTAAGGGGGGATAAGTCGTAGATTTAAAAGCCCATACCCCCGGAGATCGTCGGCTGACGACCCACCTGTCACCCAGCTAGGGATCACCGCAACGTCATATACCCCTACACCATCCGCCGAGTCCACTCCTGGCAGAGCAGCAGCAGCAACACCCAATCGTGAAGGACCAACCCAAACCCGTACAAGGGAATGACTCGAGGCTATGGAAGGATTTGTTCAAAGAAAGTATGGACGCCGAGATGCGCGAGACGTTGAGGGCCACAGAAAACAAGTTTCAACACAAAGGATATTCGAAAAAAGAAGCCGCAATTTTAGCCCATAACAGATTGGCACCCAGACTACGACGGGCTTTACGTCAGCAGTATGTCGACCTCGTGACCCATATGAAATTGTTGGACAAGGACCCAGTCAATATGGAAATCGAAAGAACTGCGTCGATGTTGAAAACCTCGGCCATGAACTGGAAAGCGGCGTATGTCAGAGCAATAGCACAAAAGCAACATTTGTTCGAACGCATCATTAAACGATGTTAAAGCGTTAAGAAAGCGTGTTAAAGCGTTGAGACGAGCGTTAAGGCGTACAGATATGGCGTTAAGGTGTAACAGTGGGCGTTGGAGGGCGTTACAGTCTATGAAAACAAGTGTATTCCCAAAACACGCACAGTCGACGTTCAACCGTCAACATGGCTTATACTTCTTCTGAGTGTGAAAGCACGTTCACCAGACATTAAGATACGATGCGACACCAGAAAAATATACATGGGATTGAAGACGCCGAGGAGTCCTTTGTGGCGGATGCTGATACAGAGATTGATGAGAGTGTATCGACTGATACCGAATCCAAGATTGCTGACAGTCTATCTACTGATATGGAGAGCTTGACCTCAGACAGTCAGCCTACATTCCAGGAAAGTGAGGCAGAACCTACCTTCTGGGATCGTATTGTGAAAGCAGCTATCAATACTCACGTTGAAGCGATCGAGGACGCGGGACAGGATAATTTACAACAGGCGTACACCGAAATGTGGCCCCGCATCAGGAAAACAGCCATGGCGATCTATGAACAGTAAACATTACTACTGCTTGAAATGAAAGGCGACCCCAGGCACAGGTCCATCATGAAGACCAAGCGTCACTAGGAAGAGGACATGGGGTTACCACCCATCGAGGTCCTGGAAAATGCGATCAGAATGCGCAAACAACTGTTTCAACACATGCTCGAAAAATATCCCGACGAAGAGAAGAACAAAACGATGGAACTTTCTGAAACGGCGACTTCTGATTGGACAGCCGGGAATACATCTAACTGGCAAGAACGAATATGACTGATGCAAAGGACGGCCTCTGATTGGACAACAGTCTTCTTGAATTGTAAACCTACCCATCTCTTAACTATAAATACGGAAACACGCATGTTAGATGTACATTTCTCACAACCTGTACCAGACCTGATCAAATGGAAGAGCCAGCCAATTTCAAGGCAGAGGAGCAATCGCTGAAGATTGATGAACAGGTGCCGGTTCCTGCTCGACTTCCCAAAAGAGTTACCAAATGATACCTGCCCATAACTATGGAAATGATAAATGATTTCTTCAGTGTGGGGTACAGTTCAACCAGGGGAGAGCCCGAAGATCTCCGCTACCATCGCCAGCGATGCCTGACCTGCCTTGAAGGTGTACCCTTGGCCGGGTGGGATCTTTGCACGAGGAGAGAGATTTCCCAGTGGGCGAAGTGAGAGCTCGCCACCAAAGACCGTTTTTTCCTTGTATGGAAAAATATGATCGCAATTATCACGAAAGAGAGACTTCTAACCTATGTACAGACAGATGAATGAATGAGTAAGAGTCATATTAGGTCACACCGAGCAAAGATCGAACTTTCAGAAATGGCGACTTCTGATTGGACAGCCGAGAATACATCTAACGAGCAAGAACGAATATGACAGGACCAAATAGTGGCCTCTGCTTGGACAAGAGACTTCTTGAATTGTAAACCTACCCAACGCGGCTCCCCCATCGTGGGTATGGATGGGAAAATAAACTATATGAAAAAACTTGTTGTTGTTGTTGTTCTCTCATCTGTCTACATCATGACGTCAAGGCGTTATGTTAGGGCGTATCGGCGTACCGACGGACGTTGACTGTCACTGCAATACCAATGAATTAGTGTCTAGAGAAATGAGAGCTTTTCGGTTAATTCACCAGGGCGTTGAAGCGATGAGCTTGGCGTTGGCGGGCGTTGCTACAAGATGCCACTTGACACGACGAATTCGGACCCATAGTGGTTTAGTATCCCAAACACACCCCCAAGCACCCCAAAGATGTCTGCTTTCTATACTACGGCCAGACTGCGCATGCGCAGAATGATGGAACCCGACGATACATTAGTCCAGTCGGATGCTTCTCCACGAGAGCTTCAACATAAGACCTCATACGACACCATCGGACCAATATTGGTCCATGTCGGCCCCAAAATATTGGTCCATGGCGGCCCCAAAATGTCTATTTCCAGACACTTGGTCTACTGCGCATGCGCAGAATGACGATATTCCTACTCCACATCCACCCAGTCGGATGCTCCCTCACGACTGCTTCACATTGATACCTCATAAGACTCCATCGGACCAATAGTGGCCCATGTCGATCCCAAAACGTCTATTTCCATTCCCTTTTCCCATAATTCCGTGTCTCCGCATGCGTAGAATGTCAAACACGGACGAGACGCTAGTCCAGGCGGATGCTCCCTCACGAGATCTTCACAACGATACCTCACTTCACTCCATCGGCCCAATAGGGACTCACCTAGACCCCAAAACGTCTTTTTCCATAGCCTTTTCCCACAATTCCCGGTCTGCGCATGCGCAGAATGTTGGCCACGAACGACACACTGGTCCAGGCGGATGCCTCCTCACGACTGCTTTATATTGATACCTCACTCGACCCCATCGGCCCACTAGGGGCTCCCCTAGATCCCAAAACTTCTATTTCCATACTACTTGGTCTTTGGTCTACTGTGCATGCGCAGAATGACGTCAGTTCCACGTCTCACCCAGGCCGTCGGATGCTCCTTCACGAATGCTTCACATGATACCTCATACGACTCCATAGGACCAAGAGTGGCCCACCTCGACCCCAAATCGTCTATTTCCATACCCTTTTCTCATAATTCCCTGTCTGCGCATGCGCAGAATGTTGACAACGACCGAGACGCTAGTCCAGGCAGATGCCCCCTCACATATGCTTCACATTGATACCTCAATCGACCCAATCAGCCCACTAGGGCTTACCTAGATCCAAAAACGTCTATTTCCCTACCCTTGGTCTACAGTGCATGCGCAGATTGACGTTAGTTCCACATCTCATCCACCCCATCAGTTGCGCCTTCACGAATGCTTCACATTGATACCTCATACGACTCCATAGGACCAGGAGTGGCCCACCTCGACCCCAAAACGTCTATTTCCATACCCTTTTTCCAATATTCCCTGTCTGCGCATGCGCAGAATGCTGACAACGACAGAGACACTAGTCCAGTCAGATGCTCCCTCACGACTGCTTCACATTGATACCTCATACGACTCCATCTGCCCATTAGGGACCGACCTCGACCCCAAAACGTCTATTGCCATACCCTTGGTCTACTGCGCATGCGCACCCCATCGGATGCCCCTCACATAGGGTTCACATTGATACCTCACTCGACTCCATCGGCTCATTAGGGGCTCCCTAGATCCCAAAACGTCTATTTCCATACCCTTTGTCCACCGCGCATGCGCAAAATCACGATATTCCAACCCCAGGCCCACCCCATCGGATGCCCCCTCACATATGCTTCACATGGATACCTCACTCAACTCCATCGGACCAATAGTGGCTCACCTAGACCCCAAAACGTCTATTTCCATATCCTTTGTCCCCTGCGCATGCGCAGAATGACGATATTTCAACCCCACACCCAGCCCATGAGATGCTCCTTCAGGAATACTTTACATTGATACCTCATACGACCCAATCGGACCAGGCAGCGTATTTGAAGTCTGGGGACTACTTTTTCTCTGCTGAGGCAGACCGCATCACCACCAGACATGACCGCATCACCGCGGAGGAATAAAAGGTCAATGGTTGCCAGAACTATAGTGGTCAAAACTTGGCACCCAGCCAATGCTGATGCATGCAATCTATAACCTTGAGCTGGTGACGCCCCCTATCGGAAACTTCACGGGAATCAAGAGTTATCCCTCAAGTTTAAGTGAAAAGAGGGCAATGTGAGTCTATTCGGGTAGACTATACTACTTGCCTGCAGGAGTCTGACCAAGGGATGAAACAGGCCCAAAAAATATGTTGCTCTAATATATGCATATATATTCGTTTTCTTCCGACTTCACAACTAACGATAAAACTGTTTACATGCTTGACTATACGAAACCTGAGATAAAAAACAGTCTCGTGTAAGTTTTCTTGAAACTGGTTTTAAGTTGAAGAAAGCCACGGGATAATGCGTTTGCCTAGTAGAGTTTGCCTGGTCGCTGTGCAGGCGAAATCGTGCAGGTTGCAGATTCGGGGGATTCTAAGCGTAGTCCGCGTGGTCCACCCTGGGAACAGTATAAAAACGGTATAATTAAATAATAATACGTATTTTCACAACATTCGTTTATGGATCTCCGTTTATTACACTTCATTTATAAACAAGTACCGACGGTGAAAAAGGTAAACAACACCTGGTGGTGAAACACCACATTGTTTGCAGAATTCGTTTTTTATTGTCACGGTTGCCCCGGGACTGAAGAAAACCATATGCGTTGTTTCTCCGCCAGAATAATGAAATTGAGCTAATTCGATTCAGAGTCTCTTCTGAGTAAGGGCCTTCTCTTTCCAGGCCAGCAGAACAAATTGATTCTTTTTTTCTCCATAATCGGCCTGCACCGGTGCTTTACTTAGAGACAAATCATGCTCAATTTCATGCTCATAACCTGGGACGAATACTCGTCCCAGTCATAACTGATATGATATGAGCGTATATTCGCCTCGGTACATCGTTCACCTCACCCTGCAGAAACAATTTGGTTGAGTATTCGGGAGGGCCTTTTCTAGTTAGCACCGAATTTGCTCGTGTCCACAGCAAGATCCAAATTGGCAATATCGTTACACATGTATGGACCATTCCAGATTTTCATCTACACTGTGACCGCTATTATGGTACTTATATTGCCCGCCCTTGTCTTACACCTGTGACGTCACAAGTCGCTCTCGCTGGAAGAATTTCGGCTAGCAAATCCCAACTTTGAGCTCCAATTTATCGAAAATGGTACACAACATCGCCAAACTGTTTTCGCTACAATAAAAAACAACATATTTCCTACAAATATCAGTACTTTTCTCAACTTTTTCATGCCCCGTTTGAGTGTCCCTTTAACTGAGTTAGACACCTGTCATGTTCTTTTTCTTGTTACTTCTGAGAAAAATAATAAAATCTTGCAAAATCAAATACACCAATCAAAGTATGTCGCCATAGCTCATACAGGCATGCTATTTATACCTCCCTGGCACGACAACATGGGCAACTAATACTTAACAACGTGAACTTGAAACCAAGTTTTTAGTCTAAAACAATACCGCGGTTCGATCACACGAGTCCAAGCCAATATGCGAAAATAGTATTAGGCCTACCAGCTTATATTGGATATAAAAAGTAATGACAAACTAGGATATCCGGGTTTGTTCTTAACTTCTACAGAATCGAAATTTTGAACTGAAATGAACATGGTAATTAGGCAATCTAATTAAAATTAAATCATATCTGCTCCCCCATTTGGATATGTCGCTTGCAGGATCTAACCGGCTTGCAGTAACGCCAGTGTCAACCAATCCCGATAGCTCTTCATGGTGCTTTAATTGTACACTCTTAAAACGCTAATGTTAGATTTAACATCTAGAGTGTTGGAGGAGGGAAAGCATTCAGAAAATGTTGTATGCATAACATATAAGTGTTAAATGCAGCATTTTAAACTATTGTATCCAACACTTAAAAGTGGAGAATAAAACGCTATCAAGTGCTTTCCTTCTTCCAACACTCTAGATGTCAAATTTAACAGCGTTTTAAGAGAAGGGAACATAATGGTAAGCGCGTTCTGGTTGGCTCGGGGAATCTGCTGATGTCGTCACCCTAGCCTCCCGCTAGGTTAACACCATAACGCGGGATAGAATTATGGACTGGTACTTGGCGTAAACCTTGGGTTAAATCAGAGACCTTGACCCTATCCCCTCTCTCCTACTGCAAGTAAAGTAGCTAAAATGCCGCCGTGATGTCATAAGACTATTAAATATTCATGAGCTGGGCGTTCTGAACACAAAATTCAGTTGAAATCAGTAAGATCCTACATAGCGACATATACGATTGGGGAGCATTGATAGGATATTAATTGATTATGATTGGTAATTATGTTAAATGACTTGGTAACGTCTTCAATGCTTTCAGATTTAAACTATTCCACAAATTTGTATTCATTCCTCGTGTTACACATAGATCAAGATATTGGTAAATAACTCTTTATCGTATTGTGAATAAATGTCAAAAGGAATGTGGTAGCCAATATTATTCTGAGTATTTTGAAGTTTATTTCATCTAGGTATTTCCAGTGTTTGCTGATATATGTATCTCAAATATATGGCAAATCTAGCTGACCTCACTCTGCATATATGATGGCCTACATGTATATCAAAAAACAATTTTCAATTTTTTCAGTCTCATCCATTTGTCATCCAGCCGCCAGCATCATACGTATCAAGATATATATATATCTGATCACTTAGGAATTTCAAGATTGCAGCAATAGTGGATTTGGAGATCTAAAAAATACATCTCAATAATAGTTTTGGAGATTATACATCTCAATAATAGATTCGGAGACCTCAAAAATACATCTCAATAACAGATTTGGAGACCTAAAAAATACATCTCCATAATAGATTCGGAGACCTCAAAAATACATCACAATAGCAGATTTGGAGACCTAAAAAATACATCTCCATAATAGATTTGGAAACCTAAAAAATACATCTCAATAATAGATTTGGAGGCCTAATAAATACATCTTAATAATAGATTTGGAAGCCTCAAAAATACATATCCCCACTGTTATTTGCCTATTATCCATAGTGTTAACGCTATCGGTATAGTCAAGGAACGTAAATTTGGTCCAAAACCCTGATGACGTAATATATCTCTCTCAATCACGCGATGAATTGTGTATTCATTCATCTGCACGACACGTGGACACTTATTAAAGAATCTACATGTAACATCGCTTATGTAACAAGAAACCAAAAATAAATTGACATTGTCAATTTATCATGCATTCTGCATTGCATCAAGGGATGGAAATGGGATTTTATTCTCATGGATGTGGGGGCCTACGTCATCAGGTTTCAGGACATTTGTTGATTTGAGCCGTTCAATTGAATAATGGAAATTAACAGGCATTCGTTGACGAGAAATAAACATTTGTTGAAAGTTCTCTTATCCTCGCAATATAAGTAGACGAATTACACATACCATCTTAAGGAAATGAACCGCATATCATGCAAGCAATTATATTTGATATAGTTATATATTATGGTGATAGGAAAAAGGTACATAACGGTATATAATATATGCCAATTTATTTCATTTTTCTGCTATCTGCACTTAATCTTATTGCTTTGCGAGGAATAGGTGTTGCTGGGAGATACATGTAGGTTTCCCACTGTATTCCTCGTCTTCTCGTTTGATTTCTTCGATGTTCTCTTTGTACTTCACTAAAAGTTAGATTGTTGATTTATATTTTAACATATATCATCAATATCAAGATCTATGCGAGTCTTTATTCTGACACATCGAGGTTCACTCAGTTTACATTAAAAAATACCATACATCATGCAGTTGAGAGAGAATAGGTTTGGCTCCGGGCATGATCAGTCGCATGTTTCTTCTACTTTGGTGTTTGTTAACAGCGACAGAATACCTATAGCAGAAATCATGGAAAGGCCATGTCATAATACCAACAATGTCTAGTTCTGTTTTATTTCTCTATTTCCAGAATAGATCCTCAAGATTCTCACATCCTTGATGACGTGTTCCTGTTGAGTGGCTTACAAACTTCCACCAAATACACACGATTGAGTGCTTCCTAAAGTCACAGCTTTGTGTAAAGGATCCCAATGGGATCTAACCAACTTTGAGATGTTTCCCCAACCAAAGCTTTACCTCCTCTCATCATTTTGAATGAACGACATGACGTCATAGCTGGTAACATTTATCCTTTCTCGAGACATGCCAAATATCAAATACCTAGAATAGTCTAAATGACGATTGCCCGCAAATATGAAGGTTATTTATTTTCATTATCTTTTTTTTGTGTGGGCGGCATCTAATGACACAAAGAATACCACAGTTATAAACGTAATAATTACATGGAATTGAAGAGCCTTTTACAGAAATGGGTAAAGATTTAATAGAGAAATAGGGCAATTTATGGCTTTGGTCACTGGTGTTTTTTCATATGTTTAAGAAAATTACTCCGACAGGAAAACCTGAGATCACACAGGGAACACACGTGTGGTTTTTCTTTAGTGTGCCGTCTCATATGTAAACGCAGTTCACAATTACTAGCAGAGCGATATTTACACAAAGAACAGGCATATGGTTTTTCTCCAGTATGAGTCCGTATGTGTCGGATCAACTTAGTTTTTTGCCTACACCTATGCTGGCACAGATGACACATGTATGGCTTTTCCCCAGTGTGTATTCTCATATGAGGGATCAGAGACCGCTTTCGACTGCAACAGTAATCACACAAGGAGCACTTGTATGGTTTCTCGCCAGTGTGTTTCCTCATATGTACGGTAAGAGCACTCTTTTTGGTAAACTTCATATCACACAGGGAGCATTTGTTTGGTTTGATCCCAGCATGTGCTTTAATATGATCACTCATTGTACTCTGTGCAGCGGATCTATAACCACAAACAGGACATTTGTGTGGTTTCTCTCCAGTATGCGTCCTAACGTGTTGTTCAATGAAGTATTTTTCTACAGCTCTGTAATTACATACCAGACATTTATAGTTCTTTTTTCTCTGAGCCTGTGCTGTCTTATGCTGACCACGTTCAGAAGTTTTGGAACACTCATGATTTTCTGGAGAAAATGTGTATAGATTTCCCCTCATCTGTGTTCCCGATTGCCGAGCGGTGACAATCTTTGAAGTAGACGAATTATCTGAACCTTTCTTCCGGCTGCCTGCATTTTGAGTTCCCATCTGCTTACTAACAGTCCTTGAGGATGTCCTCCTTTTCTGAACAGAAGAAATTTCTCGATCTTGCAGGGTTTTCTCAAGATTTTCTGTAGCCAGATCTCTGGTTTCAGTTTTTGCGGGGCCTTCAGGTGAAACTGCGATATGTTCATATAAGGTCATTGGAAACGGCTCCTCTATATTATTATTATGAAGACTGAACGACTGGCAATGTGTCTCGCCTAAATTTAGAGTCTCGTCTAAATTTAGATCTTCTTCCTGTAATTGAGTAAATATTGCATCAAAAAAATGCGAAAACAACAATAGCAAAATACTGCCACTTCCATGATGAGATACATGTAATGCATTAGCTCTCCTGTTTTCTCAAAAGAAAACTTTCCCGATAGACATGACATTATTCGTTACACTTAATCTTCAGGTTTGGAACATATCCATTCACTGTCACAGTGATTTACAAGTATTGGGTATTGAGGACATGTTTCCAAGAAGAAGAGTTTTAATACTAACCTTGATGTTTTCGGTACTCCGATAGCGGATTTTAGTTATCATACGAAGCAGTATTACCAGAAGCAAATGAACTTGAAGTCCACAACCTTAGATTTGACTAGCTAGAATGCATTGACCATCGCCTCCCTGTTTTTAACAGATGATGTGATCTATATGCGCATAAGATTGATATGTATTGTGATCATGCAGATTGAAAACATAAGCGAGAGATAAGCTAATGGAATTCAAATACACA